>CAVMJV010000262.1:0-50000 GCA_963681835.1 Meloidogyne enterolobii
TCGAATTCGATATAAAAGTTCTACGAACTAAATAAGTGGATAATGTCAATTGTGTGCAAATAATAAAAATCTAAATTTTGTTTTTGTTTATACGCGTCAAAATTATTAGTGCCATATTTATTCTAGTAATGTATTCGAATTCGATATAAAAGTTCTACGAACTAAATAAGTGGATAATGTCAATTGTGTGCAAATAATAAAAATCTAAATTTTGTTTTTGTTTATACGCGTCAAAATTATTAGTGCCATATTTACTCTAGTAATGTATTCGAATTCGATATAAAAGTTCTACGAACTAAATAAGTGGATAATGTCAATTGTGTGCAAATAATAAAAATCTAAATTTTGTTTTTGTTTATACGCGTCAAAATTATTAGTGCCATATTTATTCTAGTAATGTATTCGAATTCGATATAAAAGTTCTACGAACTAAATAAGTGGATAATGTCAATTGTGTGCAAATAATAAAAATCTAAATTTTGTTTTTGTTTATACGCGTCAAAATTATTAGTGCCATATTTATTCTAGTAATGTATTCGAATTCGATATAAAAGTTCTACGAACTAAATAAGTGGATAATGTCAATTGTGTGCAAATAATAAAAATCTAAATTTTGTTTTTGTTTATACGCGTCAAAATTATTAGTGCCATATTTATTCTAGTAATGTATTCGAATTCGATATAAAAGTTCTACGAACTAAATAAGTGGATAATGTCAATTGTGTGCAAATAATAAAAATCTAAATTTTGTTTTTGTTTATACGCGTCAAAATTATTAGTGCCATATTTATTCTAGTAATGTATACGAATTCGATATAAAAGTTCTACGAACTAAATAAGTGGATAATGTTAATTGTGTGCAAATAATAAAAATCTAAATTTTGTTTTTGTTTATACGCGTCAAAATTATTAGTGCCATATTTATTCTAGTAATGTATTCGAATTCGATATAAAAGTTCTACGAACTAAATAAGTGGATAATGTCAATTGTGTGCAAATAATAAAAATCTAAATTTTGTTTTTGTTTATACGCGTCAAAATTATTAGTGCCATATTTATTCTAGTAATGTATACGAATTCGATATAAAAGTTCTACGAACTAAATAAGTGGATAATGTCAATTGTGTGCAAATAATAAAAATCTAAATTTTGTTTTTGTTTATACGCGTCAAAATTATTAGTGCCATATTTATTCTAGTAATGTATACGAATTCGATATAAAAGTTCTACGAACTAAATAAGTGGATAATGTTAATTGTGTGCAAATAATAAAAATCTAAATTTTGTTTTTGTTTATACGCGTCAAAATTATTAGTGCCATATTTATTCTAGTAATGTATTCGAATTCGATATAAAAGTTCTACGAACTAAATAAGTGGATAATGTCAATTGTGTGCAAATAATAAAAATCTAAATTTTGTTTTTGTTTATACGCGTCAAAATTATTAGTGCCATATTTACTCTAGTAATGTATTCGAATTCGATATAAAAGTTCTACGAACTAAATAAGTGGATAATGTCAATTGTGTGCAAATAATAAAAATCTAAATTTTGTTTTTGTTTATACGCGTCAAAATTATTAGTGCCATATTTATTCTAGTAATGTATTCGAATTCGATATAAAAGTTCTACGAACTAAATAAGTGGATAATGTTAATTGTGTGCAAATAATAAAAATCTAAATTTTGTTTTTGTTTATACGCGTCAAAATTATTAGTGCCATATTTATTCTAGTAATGTATTCGAATTCGATATAAAAGTTCTACGAACTAAATAAGTGGATAATGTCAATTGTGTGCAAATAATAAAAATCTAAATTTTGTTTTTGTTTATACGCGTCAAAATTATTAGTGCCATATTTACTCTAGTAATGTATTCGAATTCGATATAAAAGTTCTACGAACTAAATAAGTGGATAATGTCAATTGTGTGCAAATAATAAAAATCTAAATTTTGTTTTTGTTTATACGCGTCAAAATTATTAGTGCCATATTTATTCTAGTAATGTATACGAATTCGATATAAAAGTTCTACGAACTAAATAAGTGGATAATGTTAATTGTGTGCAAATAATAAAAATCTAAATTTTGTTTTTGTTTATACGCGTCAAAATTATTAGTGCCATATTTATTCTAGTAATGTATTCGAATTCGATATAAAAGTTCTACGAACTAAATAAGTGGATAATGTCAATTGTGTGCAAATAATAAAAATCTAAATTTTGTTTTTGTTTATACGCGTCAAAATTATTAGTGCCATATTTACTCTAGTAATGTATTCGAATTCGATATAAAAGTTCTACGAACTAAATAAGTGGATAATGTCAATTGTGTGCAAATAATAAAAATCTAAATTTTGTTTTTGTTTATACGCGTCAAAATTATTAGTGCCATATTTATTCTAGTAATGTATTCGAATTCGATATAAAAGTTCTACGAACTAAATAAGTGGATAATGTCAATTGTGTGCAAATAATAAAAATCTAAATTTTGTTTTTGTTTATACGCGTCAAAATTATTAGTGCCATATTTACTCTAGTAATGTATTCGAATTCGATATAAAAGTTCTACGAACTAAATAAGTGGATAATGTCAATTGTGTGCAAATAATAAAAATCTAAATTTTGTTTTTGTTTATACGCGTCAAAATTATTAGTGCCATATTTACTCTAGTAATGTATTCGAATCGATATAAAAGTTCTACGAACTAAATAAGTGGATAATGTCAATTGTGTGCAAATAATAAAAATCTAAATTTTGTTTTTGTTTATACGCGTCAAAATTATTAGTGCCATATTTACTCTAGTAATGTATTCGAATTCGATATAAAAGTTCTACGAACTAAATAAGTGGATAATGTCAATTGTGTGCAAATAATAAAAATCTAAATTTTGTTTTTGTTTATACGCGTCAAAATTATTAGTGCCATATTTATTCTAGTAATGTATTCGAATTCGATATAAAAGTTCTACGAACTAAATAAGTGGATAATGTCAATTGTGTGCAAATAATAAAAATCTAAATTTTGTTTTTGTTTATACGCGTCAAAATTATTAGTGCCATATTTACTCTAGTAATGTATTCGAATTCGATATAAAAGTTCTACGAACTAAATAAGTGGATAATGTCAATTGTGTGCAAATAATAAAAATCTAAATTTTGTTTTTGTTTATACGCGTCAAAATTATTAGTGCCATATTTATTCTAGTAATGTATTCGAATTCGATATAAAAGTTCTACGAACTAAATAAGTGGATAATGTTAATTGTGTGCAAATAATAAAAATCTAAATTTTGTTTTTGTTTATACGCGTCAAAATTATTAGTGCCATATTTATTCTAGTAATGTATTCGAATTCGATATAAAAGTTCTACGAACTAAATAAGTGGATAATGTCAATTGTGTGCAAATAATAAAAATCTAAATTTTGTTTTTGTTTATACGCGTCAAAATTATTAGTGCCATATTTACTCTAGTAATGTATTCGAATTCGATATAAAAGTTCTACGAACTAAATAAGTGGATAATGTCAATTGTGTGCAAATAATAAAAATCTAAATTTTGTTTTTGTTTATACGCGTCAAAATTATTAGTGCCATATTTATTCTAGTAATGTATTCGAATTCGATATAAAAGTTCTACGAACTAAATAAGTGGATAATGTCAATTGTGTGCAAATAATAAAAATCTAAATTTTGTTTTTGTTTATACGCGTCAAAATTATTAGTGCCATATTTACTCTAGTAATGTATTCGAATTCGATATAAAAGTTCTACGAACTAAATAAGTGGATAATGTCAATTGTGTGCAAATAATAAAAATCTAAATTTTGTTTTTGTTTATACGCGTCAAAATTATTAGTGCCATATTTACTCTAGTAATGTATTCGAATCGATATAAAAGTTCTACGAACTAAATAAGTGGATAATGTCAATTGTGTGCAAATAATAAAAATCTAAATTTTGTTTTTGTTTATACGCGTCAAAATTATTAGTGCCATATTTACTCTAGTAATGTATTCGAATCGATATAAAAGTTCTACGAACTAAATAAGTGGATAATGTCAATTGTGTGCAAATAATAAAAATCTAAATTTTGTTTTTGTTTATACGCGTCAAAATTATTAGTGCCATATTTATTCTAGTAATGTATTCGAATTCGATATAAAAGTTCTACGAACTAAATAAGTGGATAATGTTAATTGTGTGCAAATAATAAAAATCTAAATTTTGTTTTTGTTTATACGCGTCAAAATTATTAGTGCCATATTTATTCTAGTAATGTATTCGAATTCGATATAAAAGTTCTACGAACTAAATAAGTGGATAATGTTAATTGTGTGCAAATAATAAAATCTAAATTTTGTTTTTGTTTATACGCGTCAAAATTATTAGTGCCATATTTATTCTAGTAATGTATTCGAATTCGATATAAAAGTTCTACGAACTAAATAAGTGGATAATGTCAATTGTGTGCAAATAATAAAAATCTAAATTTTGTTTTTGTTTATACGCGTCAAAATTATTAGTGCCATATTTATTCTAGTAATGTATTCGAATTCGATATAAAAGTTCTACGAACTAAATAAGTGGATAATGTCAATTGTGTGCAAATAATAAAATCTAAATTTTGTTTTTGTTTATACGCGTCAAAATTATTAGTGCCATATTTATTCTAGTAATGTATTCGAATTCGATATAAAAGTTCTACGAACTAAATAAGTGGATAATGTTAATTGTGTGCAAATAATAAAATCTAAATTTTGTTTTTGTTTATACGCGTCAAAATTATTAGTGCCATATTTATTCTAGTAATGTATTCGAATTCGATATAAAAGTTCTACGAACTAAATAAGTGGATAATGTCAATTGTGTGCAAATAATAAAAATCTAAATTTTGTTTTTGTTTATACGCGTCAAAATTATTAGTGCCATATTTATTCTAGTAATGTATTCGAATTCGATATAAAAGTTCTACGAACTAAATAAGTGGATAATGTCAATTGTGTGCAAATAATAAAAATCTAAATTTTGTTTTTGTTTATACGCGTCAAAATTATTAGTGCCATATTTATTCTAGTAATGTATTCGAATTCGATATAAAAGTTCTACGAACTAAATAAGTGGATAATGTTAATTGTGTGCAAATAATAAAATCTAAATTTTGTTTTTGTTTATACGCGTCAAAATTATTAGTGCCATATTTATTCTAGTAATGTATTCGAATTCGATATAAAAGTTCTACGAACTAAATAAGTGGATAATGTCAATTGTGTGCAAATAATAAAAATCTAAATTTTGTTTTTGTTTATACGCGTCAAAATTATTAGTGCCATATTTATTCTAGTAATGTATTCGAATTCGATATAAAAGTTCTACGAACTAAATAAGTGGATAATGTCAATTGTGTGCAAATAATAAAAATCTAAATTTTGTTTTTGTTTATACGCGTCAAAATTATTAGTGCCATATTTATTCTAGTAATGTATTCGAATTCGATATAAAAGTTCTACGAACTAAATAAGTGGATAATGTCAATTGTGTGCAAATAATAAAATCTAAATTTTGTTTTTGTTTATACGCGTCAAAATTATTAGTGCCATATTTATTCTAGTAATGTATTCGAATTCGATATAAAAGTTCTACGAACTAAATAAGTGGATAATGTCAATTGTGTGCAAATAATAAAAATCTAAATTTTGTTTTTGTTTATACGCGTCAAAATTATTAGTGCCATATTTATTCTAGTAATGTATTCGAATTCGATATAAAAGTTCTACGAACTAAATAAGTGGATAATGTCAATTGTGTGCAAATAATAAAATATAAATTTTGTTTTTGTTTATACGCGTCAAAATTATTAGTGCCATATTTATTCTAGTAATGTATTCGAATTCGATATAAAAGTTCTACGAACTAAATAAGTGGATAATGTCAATTGTGTGCAAATAATAAAAATCTAAATTTTGTTTTTGTTTATACGCGTCAAAATTATTAGTGCCATATTTATTCTAGTAATGTATACGAATTCGATATAAAAGTTCTACGAACTAAATAAGTGGATAATGTCAATTGTGTGCAAATAATAAAAATCTAAATTTTGTTTTTGTTTATACGCGTCAAAATTATTAGTGCCATATTTATTCTAGTAATGTATACGAATTCGATATAAAAGTTCTACGAACTAAATAAGTGGATAATGTTAATTGTGTGCAAATAATAAAAATCTAAATTTTGTTTTTGTTTATACGCGTCAAAATTATTAGTCCATATTTATTCTAGTAATGTATTCGAATTCGATATAAAAGTTCTACGAACTAAATAAGTGGATAATGTCAATTGTGTGCAAATAATAAAAATCTAAATTTTGTTTTTGTTTATACGCGTCAAAATTATTAGTGCCATATTTACTCTAGTAATGTATTCGAATTCGATATAAAAGTTCTACGAACTAAATAAGTGGATAATGTCAATTGTGTGCAAATAATAAAAATCTAAATTTTGTTTTTGTTTATACGCGTCAAAATTATTAGTGCCATATTTACTCTAGTAAAGTATTCGAATCGATATAAAAGTTCTACGAACTAAATAACTGGATAATGTCAATTGTGTGCAAATAATAAAAATCTAAATTTTGTTTTTGTTTATACGCGTCAAAATTATTAGTGCCATATTTACTCTAGTAATGTATTCGAATCGATATAAAAGTTCTACGAACTAAATAAGTGGATAATGTCAATTGTGTGCAAATAATAAAATCTAAATTTTGTTTTTGTTTATACGCGTCAAAATTATTAGTGCCATATTTATTCTAGTAATGTATTCGAATTCGATATAAAAGTTCTACGAACTAAATAAGTGGATAATGTCAATTGTGTGCAAATAATAAAAATCTAAATTTTGTTTTTGTTTATACGCGTCAAAATTATTAGTGCCATATTTATTCTAGTAATGTATACGAATTCGATATAAAAGTTCTACGAACTAAATAAGTGGATAATGTCAATTGTGTGCAAATAATAAAAATCTAAATTTTGTTTTTGTTTATACGCGTCAAAATTATTAGTGCCATATTTATTCTAGTAATGTATACGAATTCGATATAAAAGTTCTACGAACTAAATAAGTGGATAATGTTAATTGTGTGCAAATAATAAAAATCTAAATTTTGTTTTTGTTTATACGCGTCAAAATTATTAGTCCATATTTATTCTAGTAATGTATTCGAATTCGATATAAAAGTTCTACGAACTAAATAAGTGGATAATGTCAATTGTGTGCAAATAATAAAAATCTAAATTTTGTTTTTGTTTATACGCGTCAAAATTATTAGTGCCATATTTACTCTAGTAATGTATTCGAATTCGATATAAAAGTTCTACGAACTAAATAAGTGGATAATGTCAATTGTGTGCAAATAATAAAAATCTAAATTTTGTTTTTGTTTATACGCGTCAAAATTATTAGTGCCATATTTACTCTAGTAATGTATTCGAATCGATATAAAAGTTCTACGAACTAAATAACTGGATAATGTCAATTGTGTGCAAATAATAAAAATCTAAATTTTGTTTTTGTTTATACGCGTCAAAATTATTAGTGCCATATTTACTCTAGTAATGTATTCGAATCGATATAAAAGTTCTACGAACTAAATAAGTGGATAATGTCAATTGTGTGCAAATAATAAAAATCTAAATTTTGTTTTTGTTTATACGCGTCAAAATTATTAGTGCCATATTTATTCTAGTAATGTATTCGAATTCGATATAAAAGTTCTACGAACTAAATAAGTGGATAATGTTAATTGTGTGCAAATAATAAAAATCTAAATTTTGTTTTTGTTTATACGCGTCAAAATTATTAGTGCCATATTTATTCTAGTAATGTATTCGAATTCGATATAAAAGTTCTACGAACTAAATAAGTGGATAATGTTAATTGTGTGCAAATAATAAAAATCTAAATTTTGTTTTTGTTTATACGCGTCAAAATTATTAGTGCCATATTTATTCTAGTAATGTATTCGAATTCGATATAAAAGTTCTACGAACTAAATAAGTGGATAATGTCAATTGTGTGCAAATAATAAAAATCTAAATTTTGTTTTTGTTTATACGCGGCAAAATTATTAGTGCCATATTTATTCTAGTAATGTATTCGAATTCGATATAAAAGTTCTACGAACTAAATAAGTGGATAATGTCAATTGTGTGCAAATAATAAAAATCTAAATTTTGTTTTTGTTTATACGCGTCAAAATTATTAGTGCCATATTTATTCTAGTAATGTATTCGAATTCGATATAAAAGTTCTACGAACTAAATAAGTGGATAATGTCAATTGTGTGCAAATAATAAAAGTTCTACGAACTAAATAAGTGGATAATGTCAATTGTGTGCAAATAATAAAAAATCTAAATTTTGTTTTTGTTTATACGCGTCAAAATTATTAGTGCCATATTTATTCTAGTAATGTATTCGAATTCGATATAAAAGTTCTACGAACTAAATAAGTGGATAATGTTAATTGTGTGCAAATAATAAAAATCTAAATTTTGTTTTTGTTTATACGCGTCAAAATTATTAGTGCCATATTTATTCTAGTAATGTATTCGAATTCGATATAAAAGTTCTACGAACTAAATAAGTGGATAATGTTAATTGTGTGCAAATAATAAAAATCTAAATTTTGTTTTTGTTTATACGCGTCAAAATTATTAGTGCCATATTTATTTAGTAATGTATTCGAATTCGATATAAAAGTTCTACGAACTAAATAAGTGGATAATGTCAATTGTGTGCAAATAATAAAAATCTAAATTTTGTTTTCGTTTATACGCGACAAAATTATTAGTGCCATATTTATTCTAGTAATGTATTCGAATTCGATATAAAAGTTCTACGAACTAAATAAGTGGATAATGTCAATTGTGTGCAAATAATAAAAATCTAAATTTTGTTTTTGTTTATACGCGTCAAAATTATTAGTGCCATATTTATTCTAGTAATGTATTCGAATTCGATATAAAAGTTCTACGAACTAAATAAGTGGATAATGTTAATTGTGTGCAAATAATAAAAATCTAAATTTTGTTTTCGTTTATACGCGACAAAATTATTAGTGCCATATTTATTCTAGTAATGTATTCGAATTCGATATAAAAGTTCTACGAACTAAATAAGTGGATAATGTCAATTGTGTGCAAATAATAAAAATCTAAATTTTGTTTTTGTTTATACGCGTCAAAATTATTAGTGCCATATTTATTCTAGTAATGTATTCGAATTCGATATAAAAGTTCTACGAACTAAATAAGTGGATAATGTTAATTGTGTGCAAATAATAAAAATCTAAATTTTGTTTTCGTTTATACGCGACAAAATTATTAGTGCCATATTTATTCTAGTAATGTATTCGAATTCGATATAAAAGTTCTACGAACTAAATAAGTGGATAATGTCAATTGTGTGCAAATAATAAAAATCTAAATTTTGTTTTTGTTTATACGCGTCAAAATTATTAGTGCCATATTTATTCTAGTAATGTATTCGAATTCGATATAAAAGTTCTACGAACTAAATAAGTGGATAATGTTAATTGTGTGCAAATAATAAAAATCTAAATTTTGTTTTTGTTTATACGCGTCAAAATTATTAGTGCCATATTTATTCTAGTAATGTATTCGAATTCGATATAAAAGTTCTACGAACTAAATAAGTGGATAATGTTAATTGTGTGCAAATAATAAAAATCTAAATTTTGTTTTTGTTTATACGCGTCAAAATTATTAGTGCCATATTTATTCTAGTAATGTATTCGAATTCGATATAAAAGTTCTACGAACTAAATAAGTGGATAATGTCAATTGTGTGCAAATAATAAAAATCTAAATTTTGTTTTCGTTTATACGCGACAAAATTATTAGTGCCATATTTATTCTAGTAATGTATTCGAATTCGATATAAAAGTTCTACGAACTAAATAAGTGGATAATGTTAATTGTGTGCAAATAATAAAAATCTAAATTTTGTTTTTGTTTATACGCGTCAAAATTATTAGTGCCATATTTATTCTAGTAATGTATTCGAATTCGATATAAAAGTTCTACGAACTAAATAAGTGGATAATGTTAATTGTGTGCAAATAATAAAAATCTAAATTTTGTTTTTGTTTATACGCGTCAAAATTATTAGTGCCATATTTATTCTAGTAATGTATTCGAATTCGATATAAAAGTTCTACGAACTAAATAAGTGGATAATGTCAATTGTGTGCAAATAATAAAAATCTAAATTTTGTTTTCGTTTATACGCGACAAAATTATTAGTGCCATATTTATTCTAGTAATGTATTCGAATTCGATATAAAAGTTCTACGAACTAAATAAGTGGATAATGTTAATTGTGTGCAAATAATAAAAATCTAAATTTTGTTTTTGTTTATACGCGTCAAAATTATTAGTGCCATATTTATTCTAGTAATGTATTCGAATTCGATATAAAAGTTCTACGAACTAAATAAGTGGATAATGTTAATTGTGTGCAAATAATAAAAATCTAAATTTTGTTTTTGTTTAGACGCGTCAAAATTATTAGTGCCATATTTATTCTAGTAATGTATTCGAATTCGATATAAAAGTTCTACGAACTAAATAAGTGGATAATGTCAATTGTGTGCAAATAATAAATATCTAAATTTTGTTTTTGTTTAGACGCGTCAAAATTATTAGTGCCATATTTATTCTAGTAATGTATTCGAATTCGATATAAAAGTTCTACGAACTAAATAAGTGGATAATGTTAATTGTGTGCAAATAATAAAAATCTAAATTTTGTTTTTGTTTATACGCGTCAAAATTATTAGTGCCATATTTATTCTAGTAATGTATTCGAATTCGATATAAAAGTTCTACGAACTAAATAAGTGGATAATGTTAATTGTGTGCAAATAATAAAAATCTAAATTTTGTTTTCGTTTAGACGCGTCAAAATTATTAGTGCCATATTTATTCTAGTAATGTATTCGAATTCGATATAAAAGTTCTACGAACTAAATAAGTGGATAATGTCAATTGTGTGCAAATAATAAATATCTAAATTTTGTTTTTGTTTAGACGCGTCAAAATTATTAGTGCCATATTTATTCTAGTAATGTATTCGAATTCGATATAAAAGTTCTACGAACTAAATAAATGGATAATGTCAATTGTGTGCAAATAATAAAAATCTAAATTTTGTTTTCGTTTAGACGCGTCAAAATTATTAGTGCCATATTTATTCTAGTAATGTATTCGAATTCGATATAAAAGTTCTACGAACTAAATAAGTAGATAATGTCAATTGTGTGCAAATAATAAAAATCTAAATTTTGTTTTTGTTTATACGCGTCAAAATTATTAGTGCCATATTTATTCTAGTAATGTATTCGAATTCGATATAAAAGTTCTACGAACTAAATAAGTGGATAATGTCAATTGTGTGCAAATAATAAAAATCTAAATTTTGTTTTTGTTTAGACGCGTCAAAATTATTAGTGCCATATTTATTCTAGTAATGTATTCGAATTCGATATAAAAGTTCTACGAACTAAATAAGTGGATAATGTCAATTGTGTGCAAATAATAAATATCTAAATTTTGTTTTTGTTTAGACGCGTCAAAATTATTAGTGCCATATTTATTCTAGTAATGTATTCGAATTCGATATAAAAGTTCTACGAACTAAATAAGTGGATAATGTCAATTGTGTGCAAATAATAAATATCTAAATTTTGTTTTTGTTTAGACGCGTCAAAATTATTAGTGCCATATTTATTCTAGTAATGTATTCGAATTCGATATAAAATTCGAATTCGATATTCGAATTCGATATAAAACTAGAATAAATATCGCACTAATAATTTTGCCGCGTATAAACGAAAACAAAATTTAGATTTTTATTATTTGCACACAATTAACATTATCCACTTATTTAGTTCGTATAACTTTTTTATCGAATTCGAATACATTACTAGAATAAATATGGCACTAATAATTTTGACGCGTATAAACGAAAACAAAATTTAGATTTTTATTATTTGCACACAATTGACATTATCCACTTATTTAGTTCGTAGAACTTTTCTATCGAATTCGAATACATTACTAGAATAAATATGGCACTAATAATTTTGACGCGTATAAACGAAAACAAAATTTAGATTTTTATTATTTGCACACAATTGACATTATCCACTTATTTAGTTCGTAGAACTTTTTTATCGAATTCGAATACATTACTAGAATAAATATGGCACTAATAATTTTGACGCGTCTAAACAAAAACAAAATTTAGATTTTTATTATTTGCACACAATTGACATTATCCACTTATTTAGTTCGTAGAACTTTTTTATCGAATTCGAATACATTACTAGAATAAATATGGCACTAATAATTTTGCCGCGTATAAACGAAAACAAAATTTAGATTTTTATTATTTGCACACAATTGACATTATCCACTTATTTAGTTCGTAGAACTTTTTTATCGAATTCGAATACATTACTAGAATAAATATGGCACTAATAATTTTGACGCGTATAAACGAAAACAAAATTTAGATTTTTATTATTTGCACACAATTGACATTATCCACTTATTTAGTTCGTAGAACTTTTCTATCGAATTCGAATACATTACTAGAATAAATATGGCACTAATAATTTTGACGCGTATAAACGAAAACAAAATTTAGATTTTTATTATTTGCACACAATTGACATTATCCACTTATTTAGTTCGTAGAACTTTTTTATCGAATTCGAATACATTACTAGAATAAATATGGCACTAATAATTTTGACGCGTATAAACGAAAACAAAATTTAGATTTTTATTATTTGCACACAATTGACATTATCCACTTATTTAGTTCGTAGAACTTTTTTATCGTATTCGAATACATTACTAGAATAAATATGGCACTAATAATTTTGCCGCGTATAAACGAAAACAAAATTTAGATTTTTATTATTTGCACACAATTGACATTATCCACTTATTTAGTTCGTAGAACTTTTTTATCGAATTCGAATACATTACTAGAATAAATATGGCACTAATAATTTTGACGCGTATAAACGAAAACAAAATTTAGATTTTTATTATCCACTTATTATCCACTTATTTAGTTCGTAGAACTTTTCTATCGAATTCGAATACATTACTAGAATAAATATGGCACTAATAATTTTGACGCGTATAAACGAAAACAAAATTTAGATTTTTATTATTTGCACACAATTGACATTATCCACTTATTTAGTTCGTAGAACTTTTCTATCGAATTCGAATACATTACTAGAATAAATATGGCACTAATAATTTTGACGCGTATAAACGAAAACAAAATTTAGATTTTTATTATTTGCACACAATTGACATTATCCACTTATTTAGTTCGTAGAACTTTTTTATCGAATTCGAATACATTACTAGAATAAATATCGCACAAATAATTTTGCCGCGTATAAACGAAAACAAAATTTAGATTTTTATTATTTGTACACAATTGACATTATCCACTTATTTAGTTCGTATAACTTTTTTATCGAATTCGAATACATTACTAGAATAAATATGGCACTAATAATTTTGACGCGTATAAACGAAAACAAAATTTAGATTTTTATTATTTGCACACAATTGACATTATCCACTTATTTAGTTCGTAGAACTTTTCTATCGAATTCGAATACATTACTAGAATAAATATGGCACTAATAATTTTGACGCGTATAAACGAAAACAAAATTTAGATTTTTATTATTTGCACACAATTGACATTATCCACTTATTTAGTTCGTAGAACTTTTTTATCGAATTCGAATACATTACTAGAATAAATATGGCACTAATAATTTTGACGCGTCTAAACAAAAACAAAATTTAGATTTTTATTATTTGCACACAATTGACATTATCCACTTATTTAGTTCGTAGAACTTTTTTATCGAATTCGAATACATTACTAGAATAAATATGGCACTAATAATTTTGCCGCGTATAAACGAAAACAAAATTTAGATTTTTATTATTTGCACACAATTGACATTATCCACTTATTTAGTTCGTAGAACTTTTTTATCGAATTCGAATACATTACTAGAATAAATATGGCACTAATAATTTTGACGCGTATAAACGAAAACAAAATTTAGATTTTTATTATTTGCACACAATTGACATTATCCACTTATTTAGTTCGTAGAACTTTTCTATCGAATTCGAATACATTACTAGAATAAATATGGCACTAATAATTTTGACGCGTATAAACGAAAACAAAATTTAGATTTTTATTATTTGCACACAATTGACATTATCCACTTATTTAGTTCGTAGAACTTTTTTATCGAATTCGAATACATTACTAGAATAAATATGGCACTAATAATTTTGACGCGTATAAACGAAAACAAAATTTAGATTTTTATTATTTGCACACAATTGACATTATCCACTTATTTAGTTCGTAGAACTTTTTTATCGTATTCGAATACATTACTAGAATAAATATGGCACTAATAATTTTGCCGCGTATAAACGAAAACAAAATTTAGATTTTTATTATTTGCACACAATTGACATTATCCACTTATTTAGTTCGTAGAACTTTTTTATCGAATTCGAATACATTACTAGAATAAATATGGCACTAATAATTTTGACGCGTATAAACGAAAACAAAATTTAGATTTTTATTATCCACTTATTATCCACTTATTTAGTTCGTAGAACTTTTTTATCGAATTCGAATACATTACTAGAATAAATATCGCACTAATAATTTTGCCGCGTATAAACGAAAACAAAATTTAGATTTTTATTATTTGCACACAATTGACATTATCCACTTATTTAGTTCGTAGAACTTTTTTATCGAATTCGAATACATTACTAGAATAAATATGGCACTAATAATTTTGACGCGTATAAACGAAAACAAAATTTAGATTTTTATTATTTGCACACAATTGACATTATCCACTTATTTAGTTCGTAGAACTTTTTTATCGTATTCGAATACATTACTAGAATAAATATGGCACTAATAATTTTGCCGCGTATAAACGAAAACAAAATTTAGATTTTTATTATTTGCACACAATTGACATTATCCACTTATTTAGTTCGTAGAACTTTTTTATCGAATTCGAATACATTACTAGAATAAATATGGCACTAATAATTTTGACGCGTATAAACGAAAACAAAATTTAGATTTTTATTATTTGCACACAATTGACATTATCCACTTATTTAGTTCGTAGAACTTTTCTATCGAATTCGTATACATTACTAGAATAAATATGGCACTAATAATTTTGACGCGTATAAACGAAAACAAAATTTAGATTTTTATTATTTGCACACAATTGACATTATCCACTTATTTAGTTCGTAGAACTTTTTTATCGAATTCGAATACATTACTAGAATAAATATGGCACTAATAATTTTGACGCGTATAAACGAAAACAAAATTTAGATTTTTATTATTTGCACACAATTGACATTATCCACTTATTTAGTTCGTAGAACTTTTTTATCGTATTCGAATACATTACTAGAATAAATATGGAACTAATAATTTTGACGCGTATAAACGAAAACAAAATTTAGATTTTTATTATTTGCACACAATTGACATTATCCACTTATTTAGTTCGTAGAACTTTTTTATCGAATTCGAATACATTACTAGAATAAATATGGCACTAATAATTTTGACGCGTATAAACGAAAACAAAATTTAGATTTTTATTATTTGCACACAATTGACATTATCCACTTATTTAGTTCGTAGAACTTTTTTATCGTATTCGAATACATTACTAGAATAAATATGGCACTAATAATTTTGCCGCGTATAAACGAAAACAAAATTTAGATTTTTATTATTTGCACACAATTGACATTATCCACTTATTTAGTTCGTAGAACTTTTTTATCGAATTCGAATACATTACTAGAATAAATATGGAACTAATAATTTTGACGCGTATAAACGAAAACAAAATTTAGATTTTTATTATTTGCACACAATTGACATTATCCACTTATTTAGTTCGTAGAACTTTTCTATCGAATTCGAATACATTACTAGAATAAATATGGCACTAATAATTTTGACGCGTATAAACGAAAACAAAATTTAGATTTTTATTATTTGCACACAATTGACATTATCCACTTATTTAGTGCGTAGAACTTTTTTATCGAATTCGAATACATTACTAGAATAAATATGGCACTAATAATTTTGACGCGTATAAACGAAAACAAAATTTAGATTTTTATTATTTGCACACAATTGACATTATCCACTTATTTAGTTCGTAGAACTTTTTTATCGAATTCGAATACATTACTAGAATAAATATGGCACTAATAATTTTGACGCGTATGAACGAAAACAAAATTTAGATTTTTATTGCACACAATTGACATTATCCACTTATTTAGTTCGTAGAACTTTTCTATCGAATTCGAATACATTACTAGAATAAATATGGCACTAATAATTTTGACGCGTATAAACGAAAACAAAATTTAGATTTTTATTATTTGCACACAATTGACATTATCCACTTATTTAGTTCGTAGAACTTTTTTATCGAATTCGAATACATTACTAGAATAAATATGGCACTAATAATTTTGACGCGTATGAACGAAAACAAAATTTAGATTTTTATTATTTGCACACAATTGACATTATCCACTTATTTAGTTCGTAGAACTTTTCTATCGAATTCGATTACATTACTAGAATAAATATGGCACTAATAATTTTGACGCGTATAAACGAAAACAAAATTTAGATTTTTATTATTTGCACACAATTGACATTATCCACTTATTTAGTTCGTAGAACTTTTTTATCGAATTCGAATACATTACTAGAATAAATATGGCACTAATAATTTTGACGCGTATAAACGAAAACAAAATTTAGATTTTTATTATTTGCACACAATTGACATTATCCACTTATTTAGTGCGTAGAACTTTTTTATCGAATTCGAATACATTACTAGAATAAATATGGCACTAATAATTTTGACGCGTATAAACGAAAACAAAATTTAGATTTTTATTATTTGCACACAATTGACATTATCCACTTATTTAGTTCGTAGAACTTTTTTATCGAATTCGAATACATTACTAGAATAAATATGGCACTAATAATTTTGACGCGTATAAACGAAAACAAAATTTAGATTTTTATTATTTGCACACAATTGACATTATCCACTTATTTAGTTCGTAGAACTTTTTTATCGAATTCGAATACATTACTAGAATAAATATGGCACTAATAATTTTGCCGCGTATAAACGAAAACAAAATTTAGATTTTTATTATTTGCACACAATTGACATTATCCACTTATTTAGTTCGTAGAACTTTTTTATCGAATTCGAATACATTACTAGAATAAATATGGCACTAATAATTTTGACGCGTATAAACGAAAACAAAATTTAGATTTTTATTATTTGCACACAATTGACATTATCCACTTATTTAGTTCGTAGAACTTTTCGGCTGTATATGAAAGGAATGCGGCACTCAATTTTTTTCCCTTATTCTTAAAAATGGTTAATTCTTTTATTTTTCTCTCTATTTTTGATTTTTGCCTACGACTACAAATGCAAAAGGATTAATTTTCTTTTAATTTTTTATTTCGTTCGTTTGACTGAGCGATGTGTGTCGGTGTTTTAACTGACCGAGTTCGTCCGTGTTTGTCTGTCCGAGTTCGTCCGTGTTTTAACTGACCGAGTTCGTCCGTGTTTTAATTGACCGATGTGTGTCCGTGTTTTGACTAACCGAGTTTGTCCGGTTTGTCTGTCCGGGTTCGTCCGTGTTTGTCTGTCCGAGTTCGTCCGTGTTTTAACTGACCGATGTGTGTCCGTGTTTTAACTGACCGAGTTTGTCCGTGTTTGTCTGTCCGAGTTCGTCCGTGTTTTAACTGACCGATGTGTGTCCGTGTTTTAACTGACCAATGTGTTAGATTGACAAAACTCGGACGAACCCGGTCAGACAAACACGGACACAATCGGTCAGTTAAAACACAGACAAACTCGGTCAATTAAAACACGGACACATCGGTCAGTCAAACGAACGAAATAAAAAAATAAAAGAAAATTAATCCTTTTGCATTTGTAGTCGTAGGCAAAAATCAAAAATAGAGAGAAAAATAAAAGAAAATTAACCATTTTTAAGAATAAGGGAAAAAATTGAGTGCCGCATTCCTTTCATATACAGCCAACTTTTCTATCGAATTCGAATACATTACTAGAATAAATATGGCACTAATAATTTTGACGCGTATAAACGAAAACAAAATTTAGATTTTTATTATTTGCACACAATTGACATTATCCACTTATTTAGTTCGTAGAACTTTTTTATCGAATTCGAATACATTACTAGAATAAATATGGCACTAATAATTTTGACGCGTATAAACGAAAACAAAATTTAGATTTTTATTATTTGCACACAATTGACATTATCCACTTATTTAGTTCGTAGAACTTTTTTATCGTATTCGAATACATTACTAGAATAAATATGGCACTAATAATTTTGCCGCGTATAAACGAAAACAAAATTTAGATTTTTATTATTTGCACACAATTGACATTATCCACTTATTTAGTTCGTAGAACTTTTTTATCGAATTCGAATACATTACTAGAATAAATATGGCACTAATAATTTTGACGCGTATAAACGAAAACAAAATTTAGATTTTTATTATTTGCACACAATTGACATTATCCACTTATTTAGTTCGTAGAACTTTTTTATCGAATTCGAATACATTACTAGAATAAATATGGCACTAATAATTTTGACGCGTATAAACGAAAACAAAATTTAGATTTTTATTATTTGCACACAATTGACATTATCCACTTATTTAGTTCGTAGAACTTTTTTATCGAATTCGAATACATTACTAGAATAAATATGGCACTAATAATTTTGCCGCGTATAAACGAAAACAAAATTTAGATTTTTATTATTTGCACACAATTGACATTATCCACTTATTTAGTTCGTAGAACTTTTTTATCGAATTCGAATACATTACTAGAATAAATATGGCACTAATAATTTTGACGCGTATAAACGAAAACAAAATTTAGATTTTTATTATTTGCACACAATTGACATTATCCACTTATTTAGTTCGTAGAACTTTTCTATCGAATTCGAATACATTACTAGAATAAATATGGCACTAATAATTTTGACGCGTATAAACGAAAACAAAATTTAGATTTTTATTATTTGCACACAATTGACATTATCCACTTATTTAGTTCGTAGAACTTTTTTATCGAATTCGAATACATTACTAGAATAAATATGGCACTAATAATTTTGCCGCGTATAAACGAAAACAAAATTTAGATTTTTATTATTTGCACACAATTGACATTATCCACTTATTTAGTTCGTAGAACTTTTTTATCGAATTCGAATACATTACTAGAATAAATATGGCACTAATAATTTTGACGCGTATAAACGAAAACAAAATTTAGATTTTTATTATTTGCACACAATTGACATTATCCACTTATTTAGTTCGTAGAACTTTTCTATCGAATTCGAATACATTACTAGAATAAATATGGCACTAATAATTTTGACGCGTATAAACGAAAACAAAATTTAGATTTTTATTATTTGCACACAATTGACATTATCCACTTATTTAGTTCGTAGAACTTTTTTATCGAATTCGAATACATTACTAGAATAAATATGGCACTAATAATTTTGCCGCGTATAAACGAAAACAAAATTTAGATTTTTATTATTTGCACACAATTGACATTATCCACTTATTTAGTTCGTAGAACTTTTCTATCGAATTCGAATACATTACTAGAATAAATATGGCACTAATAATTTTGACGCGTATAAACGAAAACAAAATTTAGATTTTTATTATTTGCACACAATTGACATTATCCACTTATTTAGTTCGTAGAACTTTTCTATCGAATTCGAATACATTACTAGAATAAATATGGCACTAATAATTTTGACGCGTATAAACGAAAACAAAATTTAGATTTTTATTATTTGCACACAATTGACATTATCCACTTATTTAGTTCGTAGAACTTTTTTATCGAATTCGAATACATTACTAGAATAAATATGGCACTAATAATTTTGACGCGTATAAACGAAAACAAAATTTAGATTTTTATTATTTGCACACAATTGACATTATCCACTTATTTAGTTCGTAGAACTTTTATATCGAATTCGAATACATTACTAGAATAAATATGGCACTAATAATTTTGACGCGTATAAACGAAAACAAAATTTAGATTTTTATTATTTGCACACAATTGACATTATCCACTTATTTAGTTCGTAGAACTTTTTTATCGTATTCGAATACATTACTAGAATAAATATGGCACTAATAATTTTGCCGCGTATAAACGAAAACAAAATTTAGATTTTTATTATTTGCACACAATTGACATTATCCACTTATTTAGTTCGTAGAACTTTTTTATCGTATTCGAATACATTACTAGAATAAATATGGCACTAATAATTTTGCCGCGTATAAACGAAAACAAAATTTAGATTTTTATTATTTGCACACAATTGACATTATCCACTTATTTAGTTCGTAGAACTTTTTTATCGAATTCGAATACATTACTAGAATAAATATGGCACTAATAATTTTGACGCGTATAAACGAAAACAAAATTTAGATTTTTATTATTTGCACACAATTGACATTATCCACTTATTTAGTTCGTAGAACTTTTTTATCGAATTCGAATACATTACTAGAATAAATATGGCACTAATAATTTTGACGCGTATAAACGAAAACAAAATTTAGATTTTTATTATTTGCACACAATTGACATTATCCACTTATTTAGTTCGTAGAACTTTTATATCGAATTCTAATACATTACTAGAATAAATATGGCACTAATAATTTTGACGCGTATAAACGAAAACAAAATTTAGATTTTTATTATTTGCACACAATTGACATTATCCACTTATTTAGTTCGTAGAACTTTTATATCGAATTCGAATACATTACTAGAATAAATATGGCACTAATAATTTTGACGCGTATAAACGAAAACAAAATTTAGATTTTTATTATTTGCACACAATTGACATTATCCACTTATTTAGTTCGTAGAACTTTTTTATCGAATTCGAATACATTAATAAACGAAAACAAAATTTAGATTTTTATTATTTGCACACAATTGACATTATCCACTTATTTAGTTCGTAGAACTTTTTTATCGAATTCGAATACATTAATAAACGAAAACAAAATTTAGATTTTAATTATTTGCACACAATTGACATTATCCACTTATTTAGTTCGTAGAACTTTTCTATCGAATTCGAATACATTACTAGAATAAATATGGCACTAATAATTTTGACGCGTATAAACGAAAACAAAATTTAGATTTTTATTATTTGCACACAATTGACATTATCCACTTATTTAGTTCGTAGAACTTTTATATCGAATTCTAATACATTACTAGAATAAATATGGCACTAATAATTTTGACGCGTATAAACAAAAACAAAATTTAGATTTTTATTATTTGCACACAATTGACATTATCCACTTATTTAGTTCGTAGAACTTTTATATCGAATTCGAATACATTACTAGAATAAATATGGCACTAATAATTTTGACGCGTATAAACGAAAACAAAATTTAGATTTTTATTATTTGCACACAATTGACATTATCCACTTATTTAGTTCGTAGAACTTTTTTATCGAATTCGAATACATTAATAAACGAAAACAAAATTTAGATTTTTATTATTTGCACACAATTGACATTATCCACTTATTTAGTTCGTAGAACTTTTTTATCGAATTCGAATACATTACTAGAATAAATATGGCACTAATAATTTTGACGCGTATAACGAAAACAAAATTTAGATTTTTATTATTTGCACACAATTGACATTATCCACTTATTTAGTTCGTAGAACTTTTTTATCGAATTCGAATACATTAATAAACGAAAACAAAATTTAGATTTTTATTATTTGCACACAATTGACTTATCCACTTATTTAGTTCGTAGAACTTTTTTATCGAATTCGAATACATTACTAGAATAAATATGGCACTAATAATTTTGACGCGTATAAACGAAAACAAAATTTAGATTTTTATTATTTGCACACAATTGACAAATTTAGATTTTTATTATTTGCACACAATTGACATTATCCACTTATTTAGTTCGTAGAACTTTTTTATCGAATTCGAATACATTACTAGAATAAATATGGCACTAATAATTTTGACGCGTATAAACGAAAACAAAATTTAGATTTTTATTATTTGCACACAATTGACATTATCCACTTATTTAGTTCGTAGAACTTTTTTATCGAATTCGAATACATTAATAAACGAAAACAAAATTTAGATTTTTATTATTTGCACACAATTGACATTATCCACTTATTTAGTTCGTAGAACTTTTTTATCGAATTCGAATACATTACTAGAATAAATATGGCACTAATAATTTTGACGCGTATAAACGAAAACAAAATTTAGATTTTTATTATTTGCACACAATTGACATTATATCCACTTATTTAGTTCGTAGAACTTTTTTATCGAATTCGAATACATTACTAGAATAAATATGGCCTAATAATTTTGACGCGTATAAACGAAAACAAAATTTAGATTTTTATTATTTGCACACAATTGACATTATCCACTTATTTAGTTCGTAGAACTTTTTTATCGAATTCGAATACATTAATAAACGAAAACAAAATTTAGATTTTTATTATTTGCACACAATTGACTTATCCACTTATTTAGTTCGTAGAACTTTTTTACAGAATTCGAATACATTACTAGAATAAATATGGCACTAATAATTTTGACGCGTATAAACGAAAACAAAATTTAGATTTTTATTATTTGCACACAATTGACAAATTTAGATTTTTATTATTTGCACACAATTGACATTATCCACTTATTTAGTTCGTAGAACTTTTTTATCGAATTCGAATACATTAATAAACGAAAACAAAATTTAGATTTTTATTATTTGCACACAATTGACATTATCCACTTATTTAGTTCGTAGAACTTTTTTATCGAATTCGAATACATTACTAGAATAAATATGGCACTAATAATTTTGCCGCGTATAAACGAAAACAAAATTTAGATTTTTATTATTTGCACACAATTGACATTATCCACTTATTTAGTTCGTAGAACTTTTCTATCGAATTCGAATACATTACTAGAATAAATATGGCACTAATAATTTTGACGCGTATAAACGAAAACAAAATTTAGATTTTTATTATTTGCACACAATTGACATTATCCACTTATTTAGTTCGTAGAACTTTTCTATCGAATTCGAATACATTACTAGAATAAATATGGCACTAATAATTTTGACGCGTATAAACGAAAACAAAATTTAGATTTTTATTATTTGCACACAATTGACATTATCCACTTATTTAGTTCGTAGAACTTTTTTATCGAATTCGAATACATTACTAGAATAAATATGGCACTAATAATTTTGACGCGTATAAACGAAAACAAAATTTAGATTTTTATTATTTGCACACAATTGACATTATCCACTTATTTAGTTCGTAGAACTTTTTTATCGTATTCGAATACATTACTAGAATAAATATGGCACTAATAATTTTGCCGCGTATAAACGAAAACAAAATTTAGATTTTTATTATTTGCACACAATTGACATTATCCACTTATTTAGTTCGTAGAACTTTTTTATCGAATTCGAATACATTACTAGAATAAATATGGCACTAATAATTTTGACGCGTATAAACGAAAACAAAATTTAGATTTTTATTATTTGCACACAATTGACATTATCCACTTATTTAGTTCGTAGAACTTTTTTATCGAATTCGAATACATTACTAGAATAAATATGGCACTAATAATTTTGACGCGTATAAACAAAAACAAAATTTAGATTTTTATTATTTGCACACAATTGACATTATTCACTTATTTAGTTCGTAGAACTTTTATATCGAATTCTAATACATTACTAGAATAAATATGGCACTAATAATTTTGACGCGTATAAACGAAAACAAAATTTAGATTTTTATTATTTGCACACAATTGACATTATCCACTTATTTAGTTCGTAGAACTTTTATATCGAATTCGAATACATTACTAGAATAAATATGGCACTAATAATTTTGACGCGTATAAACGAAAACAAAATTTAGATTTTTATTATTTGCACACAATTGACATTATCCACTTATTTAGTTCGTAGAACTTTTATATCGAATTCGAATACATTACTAGAATAAATATGGCACTAATAATTTTGACGCGTATAAACGAAAACAAAATTTAGATTTTTATTATTTGCACACAATTGACATTATTCACTTATTTAGTTCGTAGAACTTTTATATCGAATTCTAATACATTACTAGAATAAATATGGCACTAATAATTTTGACGCGTATAAACGAAAACAAAATTTAGATTTTTATTATTTGCACACAATTGACATTATCCACTTATTTAGTTCGTAGAACTTTTATATCGAATTCGAATACATTACTAGAATAAATATGGCACTAATAATTTTGACGCGTATAAACGAAAACAAAATTTAGTTTTTATTATTTGCACACAATTGACATTATCCACTTATTTAGTTCGTAGAACTTTTTTATCGAATTCGAATACATTAATAAACGAAAACAAAATTTAGATTTTTATTATTTGCACACAATTGACATTATCCACTTATTTAGTTCGTAGAACTTTTTTATCGAATTCGAATACATTAATAAACGAAAACAAAATTTAGATTTTAATTATTTGCACACAATTGACATTATCCACTTATTTAGTTCGTAGAACTTTTCTATCGAATTCGAATACATTACTAGAATAAATATGGCACTAATAATTTTGACGCGTATAAACGAAAACAAAATTTAGATTTTTATTATTTGCACACAATTGACATTATCCACTTATTTAGTTCGTAGAACTTTTATATCGAATTCTAATACATTACTAGAATAAATATGGCACTAATAATTTTGACGCGTATAAACGAAAACAAAATTTAGATTTTTATTATTTGCACACAATTGACATTATCCACTTATTTAGTTCGTAGAACTTTTATATCGAATTCGAATACATTACTAGAATAAATATGGCACTAATAATTTTGAAGCGTATAAACGAAAACAAAATTTAGATTTTTATTATTTGCACACAATTGACATTATCCACTTATTTAGTTCGTAGAACTTTTTTATCGAATTCGAATACATTAATAAACGAAAACAAAATTTAGATTTTTATTATTTGCACACAATTGACATTATCCACTTATTTAGTTCGTAGAACTTTTTTATCGAATTCGAATACATTACTAGAATAAATATGGCACTAATAATTTTGACGCGTATAACGAAAACAAAATTTAGATTTTTATTATTTGCACACAATTGACATTATCCACTTATTTAGTTCGTAGAACTTTTTTATCGAATTCGAATACATTAATAAACGAAAACAAAATTTAGATTTTTATTATTTGCACACAATTGACTTATCCACTTATTTAGTTCGTAGAACTTTTTTATCGAATTCGAATACATTACTAGAATAAATATGGCACTAATAATTTTGACGCGTATAAACGAAAACAAAATTTAGATTTTTATTATTTGCACACAATTGACAAATTTAGATTTTTATTATTTGCACACAATTGACATTATCCACTTATTTAGTTCGTAGAACTTTTTTATCGAATTCGAATACATTACTAGAATAAATATGGCACTAATAATTTTGACGCGTATAAACGAAAACAAAATTTAGATTTTTATTATTTGCACACAATTGACATTATCCACTTATTTAGTTCGTAGAACTTTTTTATCGAATTCGAATACATTAATAAACGAAAACAAAATTTAGATTTTTATTATTTGCACACAATTGACATTATCCACTTATTTAGTTCGTAGAACTTTTTTATCGAATTCGAATACATTACTAGAATAAATATGGCACTAATAATTTTGACGCGTATAAACGAAAACAAAATTTAGATTTTTATTATTTGCACACAATTGACAAATTTAGATTTTTATTATTTGCACACAATTGACATTATCCACTTATTTAGTTCGTAGAACTTTTTTATCGAATTCGAATACATTACTAGAATAAATATGGCACTAATAATTTTGACGCGTATAAACGAAAACAAAATTTAGATTTTTATTATTTGCACACAATTGACATTATATCCACTTATTTAGTTCGTAGAACTTTTTTATCGAATTCGAATACATTACTAGAATAAATATGGCCTAATAATTTTGACGCGTATAAACGAAAACAAAATTTAGATTTTTATTATTTGCACACAATTGACATTATCCACTTATTTAGTTCGTAGAACTTTTTTATCGAATTCGAATACATTAATAAACGAAAACAAAATTTAGATTTTTATTATTTGCACACAATTGACTTATCCACTTATTTAGTTCGTAGAACTTTTTTACAGAATTCGAATACATTACTAGAATAAATATGGCACTAATAATTTTGACGCGTATAAACGAAAACAAAATTTAGATTTTTATTATTTGCACACAATTGACAAATTTAGATTTTTATTATTTGCACACAATTGACATTATCCACTTATTTAGTTCGTAGAACTTTTTTATCGAATTCGAATACATTAATAAACGAAAACAAAATTTAGATTTTTATTATTTGCACACAATTGACATTATCCACTTATTTAGTTCGTAGAACTTTTTTATCGAATTCGAATACATTACTAGAATAAATATGGCACTAATAATTTTGACGCGTATAAACGAAAACAAAATTTAGATTTTTATTGCACACAATTGACATTATCCACTTATTTAGTTCGTAGAACTTTTTTATCGAATTCGAATACATTACTAGAATAAATATGGCACTAATAATTTTGACGCGTATAAACGAAAACAAAATTTAGATTTTTATTATTTGCACACAATTGACATTATCAACTTATTTAGTTCGTAGAACTTTTATATCGAATTCTAATACATTACTAGAATAAATATGGCACTAATAATTTTGACGCGTATAAACGAAAACAAAATTTAGATTTTTATTATTTGCACACAATTGACATTATCCACTTATTTAGTTCGTAGAACTTTTATATCGAATTCTAATACATTACTAGAATAAATATGGCACTAATAATTTTGACGCGTATAAACGAAAACAAAATTTAGATTTTAATTATTTGCACACAATTGACATTATCCACTTATTTAGTTCGTAGAACTTTTCTATCGAATTCGAATACATTACTAGAATAAATATGGCACTAATAATTTTGACGCGTATAAACGAAAACAAAATTTAGATTTTTATTATTTGCACACAATTGACATTATCCACTTATTTAGTTCGTAGAACTTTTATATCGAATTCTAATACATTACTAGAATAAATATGGCACTAATAATTTTGACGCGTATAAACGAAAACAAAATTTAGATTTTTATTATTTGCACACAATTGACATTATCCACTTATTTAGTTCGTAGAACTTTTATATCGAATTCGAATACATTACTAGAATAAATATGGCACTAATAATTTTGACGCGTATAAACGAAAACAAAATTTAGATTTTTATTATTTGCACACAATTGACATTATCCACTTATTTAGTTCGTAGAACTTTTATATCGAATTCGAATACATTACTAGAATAAATATGGCACTAATAATTTTGACGCGTATAAACGAAAACAAAATTTAGATTTTTATTATTTGCACACAATTGACATTATCCACTTATTTAGTTCGTAGAACTTTTTTATCGAATTCGAATACATTACTAGAATAAATATGGCACTAATAATTTTGACGCGTATAAACGAAAACAAAATTTAGATTTTTATTGCACACAATTGACATTATCCACTTATTTAGTTCGTAGAACTTTTTTATCGAATTCGAATACATTACTAGAATAAATATGGCACTAATAATTTTGACGCGTATAAACGAAAACAAAATTTAGATTTTTATTATTTGCACACAATTGACATTATCCACTTATTTAGTTCGTAGAACTTTTATATCGAATTCTAATACATTACTAGAATAAATATGGCACTAATAATTTTGACGCGTATAAACGAAAACAAAATTTAGATTTTTATTATTTGCACACAATTGACATTATCCACTTATTTAGTTCGTAGAACTTTTATATCGAATTCTAATACATTACTAGAATAAATATGGCACTAATAATTTTGACGCGTATAAACGAAAACAAAATTTAGATTTTAATTATTTGCACACAATTGACATTATCCACTTATTTAGTTCGTAGAACTTTTCTATCGAATTCGAATACATTACTAGAATAAATATGGCACTAATAATTTTGACGCGTATAAACGAAAACAAAATTTAGATTTTTATTATTTGCACACAATTGACATTATCCACTTATTTAGTTCGTAGAACTTTTATATCGAATTCGAATACATTACTAGAATAAATATGGCACTAATAATTTTGACGCGTATAAACGAAAACAAAATTTAGATTTTTATTATTTGCACACAATTGACATTATCCACTTATTTAGTTCGTAGAACTTTTATATCGAATTCGAATACATTACTAGAATAAATATGGCACTAATAATTTTGACGCGTATAAACGAAAACAAAATTTAGATTTTTATTATTTGCACACAATTGACATTATCCACTTATTTAGTTCGTAGAACTTTTTTATCGAATTCGAATACATTACTAGAATAAATATGGCACTAATAATTTTGACGCGTATAAACGAAAACAAAATTTAGATTTTTATTATTTGCACACAATTGACATTATCCACTTATTTAGTTCGTAGAACTTTTATATCGAATTCTAATACATTACTAGAATAAATATGGCACTAATAATTTTGACGCGTATAAACGAAAACAAAATTTAGATTTTTATTATTTGCACACAATTGACATTATCCACTTATTTAGTTCGTAGAACTTTTATATCGAATTCTAATACATTACTAGAATAAATATGGCACTAATAATTTTGACGCGTATAAACGAAAACAAAATTTAGATTTTAATTATTTGCACACAATTGACATTATCCACTTATTTAGTTCGTAGAACTTTTCTATCGAATTCGAATACATTACTAGAATAAATATGGCACTAATAATTTTGACGCGTATAAACGAAAACAAAATTTAGATTTTTATTATTTGCACACAATTGACATTATCCACTTATTTAGTTCGTAGAACTTTTATATCGAATTCGAATACATTACTAGAATAAATATGGCACTAATAATTTTGACGCGTATAAACGAAAACAAAATTTAGATTTTTATTATTTGCACACAATTGACATTATCCACTTATTTAGTTCGTAGAACTTTTATATCGAATTCGAATACATTACTAGAATAAATATGGCACTAATAATTTTGACGCGTATAAACGAAAACAAAATTTAGATTTTTATTATTTGCACACAATTGACATTATCCACTTATTTAGTTCGTAGAACTTTTTTATCGAATTCGAATACATTACTAGAATAAATATGGCACTAATAATTTTGACGCGTATAAACGAAAACAAAATTTAGATTTTTATTATTTGCACACAATTGACATTATCCACTTATTTAGTTCGTAGAACTTTTTTATCGAATTCGAATACATTAATAAACGAAAACAAAATTTAGATTTTTATTATTTGCACACAATTGACATTATCCACTTATTTAGTTCGTAGAACTTTTTTATCGAATTCGAATACATTACTAGAATAAATATGGCACTAATAATTTTGACGCGTATAAACGAAAACAAAATTTAGATTTTTATTATTTGCACACAATTGACAAATTTAGATTTTTATTATTTGCACACAATTGACATTATCCACTTATTTAGTTCGTAGAACTTTTTTATCGAATTCGAATACATTACTAGAATAAATATGGCACTAATAATTTTGACGCGTATAAACGAAAACAAAATTTAGATTTTTATTATTTGCACACAATTGACATTATCCATTTATTTAGTTCGTAGAACTTTTTTATCGAATTCGAATACATTACTAGAATAAATATGGCACTAATAATTTTGACGCGTATAAACGAAAACAAAATTTAGATTTTTATTATTTGCACACAATTGACATTATCCACTTATTTAGTTCGTAGAACTTTTTTATCGAATTCGAATACATTACTAGAATAAATATGGCACTAATAATTTTGACGCGTATAAACGAAAACAAAATTTAGATTTTTATTATTTGCACACACTTATTTAGTTCGTAGAACTTTTTTATCGAATTCGAATACATTAATAAACGAAAACAAAATTTAGATTTTTATTATTTGCACACAATTGACATTATCCACTTATTTAGTTCGTAGAACTTTTTTATCGAATTCGAATACATTACTAGAATAAATATGGCACTAATAATTTTGACGCGTATAAACGAAAACAAAATTTAGATTTTTATTATTTGCACACAATTGACAAATTTAGATTTTTATTATTTGCACACAATTGACATTATCCACTTATTTAGTTCGTAGAACTTTTTTATCGAATTCGAATACATTACTAGAATAAATATGGCACTAATAATTTTGACGCGTATAAACGAAAACAAAATTTAGATTTTTATTATTTGCACACAATTGACATTATCCACTTATTTAGTTCGTAGAACTTTTTTATCGAATTCGAATACATTACTAGAATAAATATGGCACTAATAATTTTGACGCGTATAAACGAAAACAAAATTTAGATTTTTATTATTTGCACACAATTGACATTATCCACTTATTTAGTTCGTAGAACTTTTTTATCGAATTCGAATACATACTAGAATAAATATGGCACTAATAATTTTGACGCGTATAAACGAAAACAAAATTTAGATTTTTATTGCACACAATTGACATTATCCACTTATTTAGTTCGTAGAACTTTTTTATCGAATTCGAATACATTACTAGAATAAATATGGCACTAATAATTTTGACGCGTATAAACGAAAACAAAATTTAGATTTTTATTATTTGCAAACAATTGACATTATCCATTTATTTAGTTCGTAGAACTTTTTTATCGAATTCGAATACATTACTAGAATAAATATGGCACTAATAATTTTGACGCGTATAAACGAAAACAAAATTTAGATTTTTATTATTTGCACACAATTGACATTATCCACTTATTTAGTTCGTAGAACTTTTTTATCGAATTCGAATACATTACTAGAATAAATATGGCACTAATAATTTTGACGCGTATAAACGAAAACAAAATTTAGATTTTTATTATTTGCACACAATTGACATTATCCACTTATTTAGTTCGTAGAACTTTTTTATCGAATTCGAATACATTACTAGAATAAATATGGCACTAATAATTTTGACGCGTATAAACGAAAACAAAATTTAGATTTTTATTATTTGCACACAATTGACATTATCAACTTATTTAGTTCGTAGAACTTTTTTATCGAATTCGAATACATTACTAGAATAAATATGGCACTAATAATTTTGACGCGTATAAACGAAAACAAAATTTAGATTTTTATTATTTGCACACAATTGACATTATCCACTTATTTAGTTCGTAGAACTTTTTTATCGAATTCGAATACATTACTAGAATAAATATGGCACTAATAATTTTGACGCGTATAAACGAAAACAAAATTTAGATTTTTATTATTTGCACACAATTGACAAATTTAGATTTTTATTATTTGCACACAATTGACATTATCCACTTATTTAGTTCGTAGAACTTTTTTATCGAATTCGAATACATTACTAGAATAAATATGGCACTAATAATTTTGACGCGTATAAACGAAAACAAAATTTAGATTTTTATTATTTGCACACAATTGACATTATCCATTTATTTAGTTCGTAGAACTTTTTTATCGAATTCGAATACATTACTAGAATAAATATGGCACTAATAATTTTGACGCGTATAAACGAAAACAAAATTTAGATTTTTATTATTTGCACACAATTGACATTATCCACTTATTTAGTTCGTAGAACTTTTTTATCGAATTCGAATACATTACTAGAATAAATATGGCACTAATAATTTTGACGCGTATAAACGAAAACAAAATTTAGATTTTTATTATTTGCACACACTTATTTAGTTCGTAGAACTTTTTTATCGAATTCGAATACATTAATAAACGAAAACAAAATTTAGATTTTTATTATTTGCACACAATTGACATTATCCACTTATTTAGTTCGTAGAACTTTTTTATCGAATTCGAATACATTACTAGAATAAATATGGCACTAATAATTTTGACGCGTATAAACGAAAACAAAATTTAGATTTTTATTATTTGCACACAATTGACAAATTTAGATTTTTATTATTTGCACACAATTGACATTATCCACTTATTTAGTTCGTAGAACTTTTTTATCGAATTCGAATACATTACTAGAATAAATATGGCACTAATAATTTTGACGCGTATAAACGAAAACAAAATTTAGATTTTTATTATTTGCACACAATTGACATTATCCACTTATTTAGTTCGTAGAACTTTTTTATCGAATTCGAATACATTACTAGAATAAATATGGCACTAATAATTTTGACGCGTATAAACGAAAACAAAATTTAGATTTTTATTATTTGCACACAATTGACATTATCCACTTATTTAGTTCGTAGAACTTTTTTATCGAATTCGAATACATACTAGAATAAATATGGCACTAATAATTTTGACGCGTATAAACGAAAACAAAATTTAGATTTTTATTGCACACAATTGACATTATCCACTTATTTAGTTCGTAGAACTTTTTTATCGAATTCGAATACATTACTAGAATAAATATGGCACTAATAATTTTGACGCGTATAAACGAAAACAAAATTTAGATTTTTATTATTTGCAAACAATTGACATTATCCATTTATTTAGTTCGTAGAACTTTTTTATCGAATTCGAATACATTACTAGAATAAATATGGCACTAATAATTTTGACGCGTATAAACGAAAACAAAATTTAGATTTTTATTATTTGCACACAATTGACATTATCCACTTATTTAGTTCGTAGAACTTTTTTATCGAATTCGAATACATTACTAGAATAAATATGGCACTAATAATTTTGACGCGTATAAACGAAAACAAAATTTAGATTTTTATTATTTGCACACAATTGACATTATCCACTTATTTAGTTCGTAGAACTTTTTTATCGAATTCGAATACATTAATAAACGAAAACAAAATTTAGATTTTTATTATTTGCACACAATTGACATTATCCACTTATTTAGTTCGTAGAACTTTTTTATCGAATTCGAATACATTACTAGAATAAATATGGCACTAATAATTTTGACGCGTATAAACGAAAACAAAATTTAGATTTTTATTATTTGCACACAATTGACATTATCAACTTATTTAGTTCGTAGAACTTTTTTATCGAATTCGAATACATTACTAGAATAAATATGGCACTAATAATTTTGACGCGTATAAACGAAAACAAAATTTAGATTTTTATTATTTGCACACAATTGACATTATCCACTTATTTAGTTCGTAGAACTTTTTTATCGAATTCGAATACATTACTAGAATAAATATGGCACTAATAATTTTGACGCGTATAAACGAAAACAAAATTTAGATTTTTATTATTTGCACACAATTGACATTATCCACTTATTTAGTTCGTAGAACTTTTTTATCGAATTCGAATACATTAATAAACGAAAACAAAATTTAGATTTTTATTATTTGCACACAATTGACATTATCCACTTATTTAGTTCGTAGAACTTTTTTATCGAATTCGAATACATTACTAGAATAAATATGGCACTAATAATTTTGACGCGTATAAACGAAAACAAAATTTAGATTTTTATTGCACACAATTGACATTATCCACTTATTTAGTTCGTAGAACTTTTTTATCGAATTCGAATACATTACTAGAATAAATATGGCACTAATAATTTTGACGCGTATAAACGAAAACAAAATTTAGATTTTTATTATTTGCACACAATTGACATTATCAACTTATTTAGTTCGTAGAACTTTTATATCGAATTCTAATACATTACTAGAATAAATATGGCACTAATAATTTTGACGCGTATAAACGAAAACAAAATTTAGATTTTTATTATTTGCACACAATTGACATTATCCACTTATTTAGTTCGTAGAACTTTTATATCGAATTCTAATACATTACTAGAATAAATATGGCACTAATAATTTTGACGCGTATAAACGAAAACAAAATTTAGATTTTAATTATTTGCACACAATTGACATTATCCACTTATTTAGTTCGTAGAACTTTTCTATCGAATTCGAATACATTACTAGAATAAATATGGCACTAATAATTTTGACGCGTATAAACGAAAACAAAATTTAGATTTTTATTATTTGCACACAATTGACATTATCCACTTATTTAGTTCGTAGAACTTTTATATCGAATTCTAATACATTACTAGAATAAATATGGCAATTGACAATTTTGACGCGTATAAACGCGTATAAACGAAAACAAAATTTAGATTTTTATTGCACACAATTGACATTATCCACTTATTTAGTTCGTAGAACTTTTTTATCGAATTCGAATACATTACTAGAATAAATATGGCACTAATAATTTTGACGCGTATAAACGAAAACAAAATTTAGATTTTTATTATTTGCACACAATTGACATTATCAACTTATTTAGTTCGTAGAACTTTTATATCGAATTCTAATACATTTACTAGAATAAATATGGCACTAATAATTTTGACGCGTATAAACGAAAACAAAATTTAGATTTTTATTATTTGCACACAATTGACATTATCCACTTATTTAGTTCGTAGAACTTTTATATCGAATTCTAATACATTACTAGAATAAATATGGCACTAATAATTTTGACGCGTATAAACGAAAACAAAATTTAGATTTTAATTATTTGCACACAATTGACATTATCCACTTATTTAGTTCGTAGAACTTTTCTATCGAATTCGAATACATTACTAGAATAAATATGGCACTAATAATTTTGACGCGTATAAACGAAAACAAAATTTAGATTTTTATTATTTGCACACAATTGACATTATTTACTTATTTAGTTCGTAGAACTTTTTTATCGAATTCGAATACATTAATAAACGAAAACAAAATTTAGATTTTTATTATTTGCACACAATTGACATTATCCACTTATTTAGTTCGTAGAACTTTTTTATCGAATTCGAATACATTACTAGAATAAATATGGCACTAATAATTTTGACGCGTATAAACGAAAACAAAATTTAGATTTTTATTATTTGCACACAATTGACATTATCCACTTATTTAGTTCGTAGAACTTTTTTATCGAATTCGAATACATTACTAGAATAAATATGGCACTAATAATTTTGACGCGTATAAACGAAAACAAAATTTAGATTTTTATTATTTGCACACAATTGACATTATCCACTTATTTAGTTCGTAGAACTTTTTTATCGAATTCGAATACATTAATAAACGAAAACAAAATTTAGATTTTTATTATTTGCACACAATTGACATTATCCACTTATTTAGTTCGTAGAACTTTTTTATCGAATTCGAATACATTACTAGAATAAATATGGCACTAATAATTTTGACGCGTATAAACGAAAACAAAATTTAGATTTTTATTATTTGCACACAATTGACAAATTTAGATTTTTATTATTTGCACACAATTGACATTATCCACTTATTTAGTTCGTAGAACTTTTTTATCGAATTCGAATACATTACTAGAATAAATATGGCACTAATAATTTTGACGCGTATAAACGAAAACAAAATTTAGATTTTTATTATTTGCACACAATTGACATTATCCACTTATTTAGTTCGTAGAACTTTTTTATCGAATTCGAATACATTACTAGAATAAATATGGCACTAATAATTTTGACGCGTATAAACGAAAACAAAATTTAGATTTTTATTATTTGCACACAATTGACATTATCCACTTATTTAGTTCGTAGAACTTTTTTATCGAATTCGAATACATTAATAAACGAAAACAAAATTTAGATTTTTATTATTTGCACACAATTGACATTATCCACTTATTTAGTTCGTAGAACTTTTTTATCGAATTCGAATACATTACTAGAATAAATATGGCACTAATAATTTTGACGCGTATAAACGAAAACAAAATTTAGATTTTTATTGCACACAATTGACATTATCCACTTATTTAGTTCGTAGAACTTTTTTATCGAATTCGAATACATTACTAGAATAAATATGGCACTAATAATTTTGACGCGTATAAACGAAAACAAAATTTAGATTTTATTATTTGCACACAATTGACATTATCAACTTATTTAGTTCGTAGAACTTTTATATCGAATTCTAATACATTACTAGAATAAATATGGCACTAATAATTTTGACGCGTATAAACGAAAACAAAATTTAGATTTTTATTATTTGCACACAATTGACATTATCCACTTATTTAGTTCGTAGAACTTTTATATCGAATTCTAATACATTACTAGAATAAATATGGCACTAATAATTTTGACGCGTATAAACGAAAACAAAATTTAGATTTTTATTATTTGCACACAATTGACATTATCCACTTATTTAGTTCGTAGAACTTTTCTATCGAATTCGAATACATTACTAGAATAAATATGGCACTAATAATTTTGACGCGTATAAACGAAAACAAAATTTAGATTTTTATTATTTGCACACAATTGACATTATCCACTTATTTAGTTCGTAGAACTTTTATATCGAATTCTAATACATTACTAGAATAAATATGGCAATTGACAATTTTGACGCGTATAAACGCGTATAAACGAAAACAAAATTTAGATTTTTATTGCACACAATTGACATTATCCACTTATTTAGTTCGTAGAACTTTTATATCGAATTCTAATACATTACTAGAATAAATATGGCACTAATAATTTTGACGCGTATAAACGAAAACAAAATTTAGATTTTAATTATTTGCACACAATTGACATTATCCACTTATTTAGTTCGTAGAACTTTTCTATCGAATTCGAATACATTACTAGAATAAATATGGCACTAATAATTTTGACGCGTATAAACGAAAACAAAATTTAGATTTTTATTATTTGCACACAATTGACATTATCCACTTATTTAGTTCGTAGAACTTTTATATCGAATTCTAATACATTACTAGAATAAATATGGCAATTGACAATTTTGACGCGTATAAACGCGTATAAACGAAAACAAAATTTAGATTTTTATTGCACACAATTGACATTATCCACTTATTTAGTTCGTAGAACTTTTTTATCGAATTCGAATACATTACTAGAATAAATATGGCACTAATAATTTTGACGCGTATAAACGAAAACAAAATTTAGATTTTTATTATTTGCACACAATTGACATTATCAACTTATTTAGTTCGTAGAACTTTTATATCGAATTCTAATACATTACTAGAATAAATATGGCACTAATAATTTTGACGCGTATAAACGAAAACAAAATTTAGATTTTTATTATTTGCACACAATTGACATTATCCACTTATTTAGTTCGTAGAACTTTTATATCGAATTCTAATACATTACTAGAATAAATATGGCACTAATAATTTTGACGCGTATAAACGAAAACAAAATTTAGATTTTAATTATTTGCACACAATTGACATTATCCACTTATTTAGTTCGTAGAACTTTTCTATCGAATTCGAATACATTACTAGAATAAATATGGCACTAATAATTTTGACGCGTATAAACGAAAACAAAATTTAGATTTTTATTATTTGCACACAATTGACATTATCCACTTATTTAGTTCGTAGAACTTTTATATCGAATTCTAATACATTACTAGAATAAATATGGCAATTGACAATTTTGACGCGTATAAACGCGTATAAACGAAAACAAAATTTAGATTTTTATTATTTGCACACAATTGACATTATCCACTTATTTAGTTCGTAGAACTTTTATATCGAATTCGAATACATTACTAGAATAAATATGGCACTAATAATTTTGACGCGTATAAACGAAAACAAAATTTAGATTTTTATTATTTGCACACAATTGACATTATCCACTTATTTAGTTCGTAGAACTTTTATATCGAATTCGAATACATTACTAGAATAAATATGGCACTAATAATTTTGACGCGTATAAACGAAAACAAAATTTAGATTTTTATTATTTGCACACAATTGACATTATCCACTTATTTAGTTCGTAGAACTTTTTTATCGAATTCGAATACATTACTAGAATAAATATGGCACTAATAATTTTGACGCGTATAAACGAAAACAAAATTTAGATTTTTATTGCACACAATTGACATTATCCACTTATTTAGTTCGTAGAACTTTTTTATCGAATTCGAATACATTACTAGAATAAATATGGCACTAATAATTTTGACGCGTATAAACGAAAACAAAATTTAGATTTTTATTATTTGCACACAATTGACATTATCCACTTATTTAGTTCGTAGAACTTTTATATCGAATTCTAATACATTACTAGAATAAATATGGCACTAATAATTTTGACGCGTATAAACGAAAACAAAATTTAGATTTTTATTATTTGCACACAATTGACATTATCCACTTATTTAGTTCGTAGAACTTTTATATCGAATTCTAATACATTACTAGAATAAATATGGCACTAATAATTTTGACGCGTATAAACGAAAACAAAATTTAGATTTTAATTATTTGCACACAATTGACATTATCCACTTATTTAGTTCGTAGAACTTTTCTATCGAATTCGAATACATTACTAGAATAAATATGGCACTAATAATTTTGACGCGTATAAACGAAAACAAAATTTAGATTTTTATTATTTGCACACAATTGACATTATCCACTTATTTAGTTCGTAGAACTTTTATATCGAATTCGAATACATTACTAGAATAAATATGGCACTAATAATTTTGACGCGTATAAACGAAAACAAAATTTAGATTTTTATTATTTGCACACAATTGACATTATCCACTTATTTAGTTCGTAGAACTTTTATATCGAATTCGAATACATTACTAGAATAAATATGGCACTAATAATTTTGACGCGTATAAACGAAAACAAAATTTAGATTTTTATTATTTGCACACAATTGACATTATCCACTTATTTAGTTCGTAGAACTTTTTTATCGAATTCGAATACATTAATAAACGAAAACAAAATTTAGATTTTTATTATTTGCACACAATTGACATTATCCACTTATTTAGTTCGTAGAACTTTTTTATCGAATTCGAATACATTACTAGAATAAATATGGCACTAATAATTTTGACGCGTATAAACGAAAACAAAATTTAGATTTTTATTATTTGCACACAATTGACATTATCCACTTATTTAGTTCGTAGAACTTTTTTATCGAATTCGAATACATTACTAGAATAAATATGGCACTAATAATTTTGACGCGTATAAACGAAAACAAAATTTAGATTTTTATTATTTGCACACAATTGACATTATCCACTTATTTAGTTCGTAGAACTTTTTTATCGAATTCGAATACATTAATAAACGAAAACAAAATTTAGATTTTTATTATTTGCACACAATTGACATTATCCACTTATTTAGTTCGTAGAACTTTTTTATCGAATTCGAATACATTACTAGAATAAATATGGCACTAATAATTTTGACGCGTATAAACGAAAACAAAATTTAGATTTTTATTATTTGCACACAATTGACAAATTTAGATTTTTATTATTTGCACACAATTGACATTATCCACTTATTTAGTTCGTAGAACTTTTTTATCGAATTCGAATACATTACTAGAATAAATATGGCACTAATGATTTTGACGCGTATAAACGAAAACAAAATTTAGATTTTTATTATTTGCACACAATTGACATTATCCATTTATTTAGTTCGTAGAACTTTTTTATCGAATTCGAATACATTACTAGAATAAATATGGCACTAATAATTTTGACGCGTATAAACGAAAACAAAATTTAGATTTTTATTATTTGCACACAATTGACATTATCCACTTATTTAGTTCGTAGAACTTTTTTATCGAATTCGAATACATTAATAAACGAAAACAAAATTTAGATTTTTATTATTTGCACACAATTGACATTATCCACTTATTTAGTTCGTAGAACTTTTTTATCGAATTCGAATACATTACTAGAATAAATATGGCACTAATAATTTTGACGCGTATAAACGAAAACAAAATTTAGATTTTTATTATTTGCACACAATTGACAAATTTAGATTTTTATTATTTGCACACAATTGACATTATCCACTTATTTAGTTCGTAGAACTTTTTTATCGAATTCGAATACATTACTAGAATAAATATGGCACTAATAATTTTGACGCGTATAAACGAAAACAAAATTTAGATTTTTATTATTTGCACACAATTGACATTATCCACTTATTTAGTTCGTAGAACTTTTTTATCGAATTCGAATACATTAATAAACGAAAACAAAATTTAGATTTTTATTATTTGCACACAATTGACATTATCCACTTATTTAGTTCGTAGAACTTTTTTATCGAATTCGAATACATTACTAGAATAAATATGGCACTAATAATTTTGACGCGTATAAACGAAAACAAAATTTAGATTTTTATTATTTGCACACAATTGACATTATCCACTTATTTAGTTCGTAGAACTTTTTTATCGAATTCGAATACATTACTAGAATAAATATGGCACTAATAATTTTGACGCGTATAAACGAAAACAAAATTTAGATTTTTATTATTTGCACACAATTGACATTATCAACTTATTTAGTTCGTAGAACTTTTTTATCGAATTCGAATACATTACTAGAATAAATATGGCACTAATAATTTTGACGCGTATAAACGAAAACAAAATTTAGATTTTTATTATTTGCACACAATTGACATTATCCACTTATTTAGTTCGTAGAACTTTTTTATCGAATTCGAATACATTACTAGAATAGATATGGCACTAATAATTTTGACGCGTATAAACGAAAACAAAATTTAGATTTTTATTATTTGCACACAATTGACATTATCCATTTATTTAGTTCGTAGAACTTTTTTATCGAATTCGAATACATTACTAGAATAAATATGGCACTAATAATTTTGACGCGTATAAACGAAAACAAAATTTAGATTTTTATTATTTGCACACAATTGACATTATCCACTTATTTAGTTCGTAGAACTTTTTTATCGAATTCGAATACATTAATAAACGAAAACAAAATTTAGATTTTTATTATTTGCACACAATTGACATTATCCACTTATTTAGTTCGTAGAACTTTTTTATCGAATTCGAATACATTACTAGAATAAATATGGCACTAATAATTTTGACGCGTATAAACGAAAACAAAATTTAGATTTTTATTATTTGCACACAATTGACAAATTTAGATTTTTATTATTTGCACACAATTGACATTATCCACTTATTTAGTTCGTAGAACTTTTTTATCGAATTCGAATACATTACTAGAATAAATATGGCACTAATAATTTTGACGCGTATAAACGAAAACAAAATTTAGATTTTTATTATTTGCACACAATTGACATTATCCACTTATTTAGTTCGTAGAACTTTTTTATCGAATTCCAATACATTAATAAACGAAAACAAAATTTAGATTTTTATTATTTGCACACAATTGACATTATCCACTTATTTAGTTCGTAGAACTTTTTTATCGAATTCGAATACATTACTAGAATAAATATGGCACTAATAATTTTGACGCGTATAAACGAAAACAAAATTTAGATTTTTATTATTTGCACACAATTGACATTATCCACTTATTTAGTTCGTAGAACTTTTTTATCGAATTCGAATACATTACTAGAATAAATATGGCACTAATAATTTTGACGCGTATAAACGAAAACAAAATTTAGATTTTTATTATTTGCACACAATTGACATTATCAACTTATTTAGTTCGTAGAACTTTTTTATCGAATTCGAATACATTACTAGAATAAATATGGCACTAATAATTTTGACGCGTATAAACGAAAACAAAATTTAGATTTTTATTATTTGCACACAATTGACATTATCCACTTATTTAGTTCGTAGAACTTTTTTATCGAATTCGAATACATTAATAAACGAAAACAAAATTTAGATTTTTATTATTTGCACACAATTGACATTATCCACTTATTTAGTTCGTAGAACTTTTTTATCGAATTCGAATACATTACTAGAATAAATATGGCACTAATAATTTTGACGCGTATAAACGAAAACAAAATTTAGATTTTTATTATTTGCACACAATTGACATTATCCACTTATTTAGTTCGTAGAACTTTTTTATCGAATTCGAATACATTACTAGAATAAATATGGCACTAATAATTTTGACGCGTATAAACGAAAACAAAATTTAGATTTTTATTATTTGCACACAATTGACATTATCAACTTATTTAGTTCGTAGTACTTTTTTATCGAATTCGAATACATTACTAGAATAAATATGGCACTAATAATTTTGACGCGTATAAACGAAAACAAAATTTAGATTTTTATTATTTGCACACAATTGACATTATCCACTTATTTAGTTCGTAGAACTTTTTTATCGAATTCGAATACATTACTAGAATAAATATGGCACTAATAATTTTGACGCGTATAAACGAAAACAAAATTTAGATTTTTATTATTTGCACACAATTGACAAATTTAGATTTTTATTATTTGCACACAATTGACATTATCCACTTATTTAGTTCGTAGAACTTTTTTATCGAATTCGAATACATTACTAGAATAAATATGGCACTAATAATTTTGACGCGTATAAACGAAAACAAAATTTAGATTTTTATTATTTGCACACAATTGACATTATCCACTTATTTAGTTCGTAGAACTTTTTATCGAATTCGAATACATTACTAGAATAAATATGGCACTAATAATTTTGACGCGTATAAACGAAAACAAAATTTAGATTTTTATTATTTGCACACAATTGACATTATCCACTTATTTAGTTCGTAGAACTTTTTTATCGAATTCGAATACATTACTAGAATAAATATGGCACTAATAATTTTGACGCGTATAAACGAAAACAAAATTTAGATTTTTATTATTTGCACACAATTGACATTATCCACTTATTTAGTTCGTAGAACTTTTTTATCGAATTCGAATACATTACTAGAATAAATATGGCACTAATAATTTTGCCGCGTATAAACGAAAACAAAATTTAGATTTTTATTATTTGCACACAATTGACATTATCACTTATTTAGTTCGTAGAACTTTTTTATCGAATTCGAATACATTACTAGAATAAATATGGCACTAATAATTTTGACGCGTATAAACGAAAACAAAATTTAGATTTTTATTATTTGCACACAATTGACATTATCCACTTATTTAGTTCGTAGAACTTTTTTATCGAATTCGAATACATTACTAGAATAAATATGGCACTAATAATTTTGCCACGTATAAACGAAAACAAAATTTAGATTTTTATTATTTGCACACAATTGACATTATCCACTTATTTAGTTCGTAGAACTTTTATATCGAATTCGAATACATTACTAGAATAAATATGGCACTAATAATTTTGACGCGTCTAAACAAAAACAAAATTTAGATTTTTATTATTTGCACACAAATGACATTATCCACTTATTTAGTTCGTAGAACTTTTATATCGAATTCGAATACATTACTAGATTCGAATACAGATTCGAATACGATTACTAGATTCGAATACGAATTCGAATACATTAGATTTTTTTTCAGTATGGTAAAAAAATTTTTTTTTCGAAATAATCGGAAATTTTTTATAATTTCTTCAAAAAGTTTTTTTTCAAAATAGTAAAAAAATTTTTTTAGTAATTGAAAAATTGTTGGTTTAAAATTTAAAAAATATTATTTTAATTAAAGAAAAAATATTTTTAAAATTAAAAAAAGAATAGGTGGTGGTATTAGAAAAAAATAATTTTATTAAAAAGGATTTTTTTAATTAAGTGAAAAATTTTTTTTAATAATTGAAAAATTGTTGGTTTAAAATTAAAAAAATAAGATTTTAATAAAGAAAAAAATTTTTTTTAATTAAAAAAAAGAATAGGTGGTGGTATTAGAAAAAAATAATTTTATTATATTAAAAAGGATTTTTTTAAATTAAGTGAAAATTTTTTTTTAATAATTGAAAAATTGTTGGTTTAAATTTAAAAAAATATTAATTTAATTAAAGAAAAAATATTTTTAAAATTAAAAAAAAAGAATTGTTGGTGGTGTTAGAAAAGAAATTATTTTATTAATTAGGATTTTTTAATAATTAAGAGAAAAAATAATTAAAAAAATAAATTCAAAAAAAAAAGAATTAATTTCAAAAAATTCTTTAAAATTCACTCTCCTCATGTTCTTCTTCTTTGACGTTTTTATAGTGATACCCACATTTTGTAATATCAAAAGAAGGTAGGTTAACTTTGTATCGTATATCATTTACATCTCAAATTTAGAAAAAAATTTTATATAGAAAAAAATTTTTTATAGAAATAATATTTAATCAAATTTTTAATTAAAAAAATTTTATGTATAAATAAATTTTATAATAAAAAAATTATAAATAAATTTTTTTTATAAAAATTTTTTTATAAAAATATAAAAATTTTTTATAGAAAATGTTTTTTAAGAAATCTGTATAGAAAAATTTTTTAATTTTCTAAAAATTTTAATTCAAAAAATTTTTAATATTATTAAATTTTTAATATTATATAAATATTATAAAATTCTTAATATTATAAAATTTTTAATATTTGAAAATTTTAAAGTTACTACTTGTATCTAAATTATTGAGTGTAAGTAAAAGGGGCGGGGCACCCAGACAAGCCTAAACCTTTAGGAAAGTGCGGTAAAAAATGGAATAAATACGTATGACTAACTACTTAAATCTATTAAGAATATCATAATGATTACAACATAGATCCAAAAATTCAAATTAATTCAAAAATTCAAATTTAATGTTGCTGTGTTTAATGTTGCTGTGAATTTAATGTTGCTACCACTTTTTGCCTTCTTTCTTGCTTTAATTCTCTTTACATTTATTTTTCTCTTGGTGGCGCATAGCTTGGGGTTGCATTTTGTCCATTTCTCTTTTCGCCACGACTCATATTATATTGGAAAAGTGGTTGTCTGTTGAGTAAAATTAAGTGGCTGTGTGTTTGCGAATTGCAAAATAAAGTGGTTGTTTGCACAGGAAATGGAAAGGAAAAATGTATAGGAAATAAATAATTCTCGACTTAGCAGATATTAAGTCCTTCCGTGTTTCTTGATGCCCTTTTACTTAAATTCTTAGCATCAAATCAACTTGATTATGGTACTTTCTGAAGACTCAAATGTGCTACTTTGATTTTTAACCGTTTTAAATCGATTTCTGTTCATTTAAATTGGCTAGGGATCTATTAATTTTTGAGTGTGGCCGAAGGTTCGAGAGTTCTCGCCGAGATTATAGCGGTTTTTGGTTTAAATCACGAAGGACAAGCATGAATTCATCTGAGAATAAATTCTCTGCTGAAAATAAGAAATTCGCTTTAATCTCGATGAAAAGAGAAAAAAATTTGATAATAATGTAGCCTTTTGGCTGTGTTGGTGAAGTGAAAAGTTGAGATTTTGTGTTGAGACGAAGCGTCCTCGTTGAAGGATATGAATTTTATGCCAATTCATTGCTGAATTGGCAAGATGAGCATTCGGTCAGTTCGAAGCAAACTTTTGAGTGCTCGTAAAGTCAGCAAGTGACCCGAGATTGGTTGTGAGACCAAATCTGTCTCGCCTCGTGTGTCCTTCTGGCGCCGACGATGTTCGAGTACGTATTTATGAGCTATCGCTTTTTTGGGTAAGATTTGATTTCTTCGGAATTCGGTAGTGAATCTTACCTGAATTTACGAGATATCTGGTTGATCCTGCCTGAACTGATGTGTTCATTTCAAAGATTAAGCCATGCATGTATAAGTTTAATCGTTTTAGCGAGAAACCGCGAACGGCTCATTACAATGGCCATGATTTACTTGATCTTGATTATCTAAATGGATAACTGTGGAAAAGCTAGAGCTAATACATGCACCAAAGCTTTGTCCTCTCGGAAAAGCGCATTTATTAGAACAAAACCACGCGGCTTCGGCTGCTTCTTGTTGACTCAGAATAACTAAGCTGACCGCATGGCCTTGTGCCGGCGGCGTGTCTTTCAAGCGTCCAATTTATCAACTTGACGGGAGCATAATCGACTCCCGTGGTGGTGACGGATAACGGAGGATCAGGGTTCGACTCCGGAGAAGGGGCCTGAGAAATGGCCACTACGTCTAAGGATGGCAGCAGGCGCGCAAATTACCCACTCTCGGCTCGAGGAGGTAGTGACGAGAAATAACGAGATCGTTCTCTTTGAGGCCGGTCATCGGAATGGGTACAATTTAAACCCTTTAACGAGTATCAAGCAGAGGGCAAGTCTGGTGCCAGCAGCCGCGGTAATTCCAGCTCTGCTAATACATAGAATTATTGCTGCGGTTAAAAAGCTCGTAGTTGGATTCGTATCGGTACCCTGGAACCCTCCGGGTGTTTCTGGGTGTTATCGATTTATCGTAATGTTCGGTTTTGAGTCCTTAACAGGATTCTTAACAGGCATTGCAAGTTTACTTTGAACAAATCAGAGTGCTTCAAACAGGCGTTTTCGCTTGAATGATCGTGCATGGAATAATAGAAAACGATTTCGGTTCAGTTTTATTGGTTTTACGGACTGAGATAATGGTTAACAGAGACAAACGGGGGCATTTGTATGGCCCCGTGAGAGGTGAAATTCTTGGACCGTGGCCAGACAAACTACAGCGAAAGCATTTGCCAAGAATGTCTTCATTAATCAAGAACGAAAGTCAGAGGTTCGAAGGCGATCAGATACCGCCCTAGTTCTGACCGTAAACGATGCCAACTAGCGATCCGCCGATGGAAATTATATTGCCTTGGTGGGGAGCTTCCCGGAAACGAAAGTCTTCCGGTTCCGGGGGAAGTATGGTTGCAAAGCTGAAACTTAAAGGAATTGACGGAAGGGCACCACCAGGAGTGGAGCCTGCGGCTTAATTTGACTCAACACGGGGAAACTCACCCGGCCCGGACACTGTGAGGATTGACAGATTGATAGCTTTTTCATGATTCAGTGGATGGTGGTGCATGGCCGTTCTTAGTTCGTGGAGTGATTTGTCTGGTTTATTCCGATAACGAGCGAGACTCTAACCTACTAAATAGCTGGTACATACTCTTAGTGTATACAGCTTCTTAGAGGGATTTGCGGTGTTCAGCCGAAAGAAATTGAGCAATAACAGGTCTGTGATGCCCTTAGATGTCCGGGGCTGCACGCGCGCTACACTGGCAAAATCAACGTGCTTGTCCTACCCCGAAAGGGGCGGGTAAACCATTGAAAATTTGCCGTGATTGGGATCGGAAATTGCAATTATTTTCCGTGAACGAGGAATTCCAAGTAAGTGCGAGTCATCAGCTCGCGTTGATTACGTCCCTGCCCTTTGTACACACCGCCCGTCGCTGCCCGGGACTGAGCCATTTCGAGAAATTTGGGGACCGTTGATTTAATTTTTCTAAATTACTTTGATGGAAACCAATTTAATCGCAGTGGCTTGAACCGGGCAAAAGTCGTAACAAGGTAGCTGTAGGTGAACCTGCTGCTGGATCATTACTTTATGTGATGTTCAAATTTGAATTCGCAATGAAATACTCGTTGTGAAACGGCTGTCGCTGGTGTCTAGGTGTTGCTGATACAGTTGTGAACGTCCGTGGCTGTATATGTGGTGACATGTTAGGACTCTTTAATGAGTTTAAGACTTAATGAGCCTCTTAAGTGAGGACGCCAGCACTCTTTTTTTCTCTATATTTTTTAAAAAACGAAAATTTCTAGCCTTATCGGTGGATCACTCGGCTCGTGGATCGATGAAGAACGCAGCAAACTGCGATAATTTGTGCGAACTGCAGAAACCTTGAGCACAAAAGTTTTGAACGCAAATTGCCGCATTGGGGTCAAACCCTCTGCTACGTCTGGTTCAGGGTCATTTTCTTTTAAAGCGAAAAAGCTTTTATTATATATTGCTTTTTATGCTATATATCATGAAATGATTGTTGTTTTTATCGTAATTGTTTAAATATAATAACAATAATTAATTTTTGACCTGAACTCAGTCGAGAGCACCCGCTGAACTTAAGCATATCAGTAAGCGGAGGAAAAGAAACTAAATAGGATTCCCCCAGTAACGGCGAGTGAACAGGGAAATGTCCATCGCTAAATCATTTTGCCTCAGGCATTATGAGGTGTAGCGTATAAGCCGTAATCTTTGATCTTTTATCTCAAACAAGTTCCCTTGACAGGGGTTCCATAGAAGGTGCAAGTCCTGTACATTGAGATAATTGATTAATATTTGCGTGCTTTAGAGTCGGGTTGTTTGGGATCGCAGCCCAAAGTCGGTGGTAAACTTCATCTAAGACTCAATATTGCCACGAGACCGATAGCAAACAAGTACTGTGAAGGAAAGTTGCAAAGCACTTTGAAGAGAGAGTTAAAGAGGACGTGAAACCGGTGAGGTGGAAACGGATAGAGTCGGCGTATCTTTCAAGTATTCATTTACATTATTTTTGTGTTGTGATCTCTGAGCTCCAGATTGGGACAGAGGGAAGCAGCATAATTTTCTGTGATGCATTTACTTGTTTGGTGCTTGGGGATGTTTGAGGCAGATTTGTAACCGCCGTTTTGAGGCCAGCTTGCTGGTACCCAAACGGTGCTAGCATTTTTTGTCTTGGACATTTGAGTATGGCTTACGGGCATTAATTGGTTCGATCTGAGTGTTAGTTACGGTCGCATGCGACACGTGCTTTTCAATTAGTTCGGTCCAGTTAATGCTCTCGTACTCTTTCCCCTTGTAAACGCCGCTCATCTATCCGACCCGTCTTGAAACACGGACCAAGGAGTTTATCGTGTGCGCAAGTTTTTGGGTGTTAAAAACCTAGAAGCAAAATGAAAGTAAATGGCTCTTTAGAGTCTGATGTGCGATCTTGTAAAAAGGTGCAGCATGGCCCCATTCTAACTGTTTACAGTAGGGTGGCGGAAGAGCGTACGCGGTGAGACCCGAAAGATGGTGAACTATTCCTGAGCAGGACGAAGCCAGAGGAAACTCTGGTGGAAGTCCGAAGCGGTTCTGACGTGCAAATCGATCGTCTGACTTGGGTATAGGGGCGAAAGACTAATCGAACCATCTAGTAGCTGGTTCCCTCTGAAGTTTCCCCTAGGATAGCTGGAGCTCACGAGTAGTTATACTCGGTAAAGCGAATGATTAGAGGACTTGGGAACGAAATGTTCTTAACCTATTCTCAAACTCTAAATGGGTATGATGTCAAAGTTGCTTGATTTTGAACTTTGGCGTTGAATACGAGCTCCAAGTGGGCCATTTTTGGTAAGCAGAACTGGCGATGTGGGATGAACCAAACGCGGAGTTGCGGTGCCAAAG
>CAVMJV010000262.1:55000-80000 GCA_963681835.1 Meloidogyne enterolobii
ATGATTATTCGGATTATCATACAAAATTGGAGAAAGTTGACAAGTTTAATGAAGATGAGTTTGATGACCTTGATAATTATACTTATTTAAAACCTTCATTCAAAGAAGATTTTAAATTTGTTGAAGAGGAGAATAAAAATAAGAAAAAACGGAAAAGAAACGAGTGAAGAAAATTAAAAAAAGGAAAAAAATTTTTTTTGAATTATTTAAAAATTTCACTGTAAAAATTTTAGTTTTTTTTAAATCTGAAAAAATTTGAGCCCAGAATCCGGGTAAATTCGGAAAGAATCTATAAGCATTTTTTATTTGGAGTAAAACCAACAAAATCAATCAAGATAAATATAATATGACTCGATCCGGTAAGGTAAGAGAAATGCGAAAGCAAGTTTTCGGAGCCTAAAAATTCTTATTTATGTATAATATATTTTTTTATATATTATAAATAGGGCGTGTCAAAATATGCACGGAAAATCCCAAAATATGCGCATATATGTATATGCACCGAAAAAGGAGTAAATATGCACTAAAATAAACAAAATTTCTCAAAATATGCACAAGACATGCAGCAAAAATCAGTAAAAATGTGCTACAAAATTAATATTTTATGTATGTAAAAACGATAATTTAGTCTTTAAAATATCAATTTAGAGCAATTCTAAAAAATTTTACTGACTTTAAAGATATAAAAAAAATTTTTTAGATAAATTTTCCAAAAATATTTTTCGAAAAAATTTTTCTAAAAAAATTTTTTTTTAATTTTTGAAAAAAATTTTTATTTTGCTAAAAATAATTTTTTAACTAAAGTTTCTCAAAAAATGACAAAATATGTCCAAATTTTGGAAAAATATGCAAAATTTACCAAAATATGCATAGATATGCAAATATGCACAAAAATGCCGAAACATGCAAAAATATGCATTAAGAACCGGGGACTAAAGTGCTCGGACCTATGTAAAAACACTATTTTTGAGCGTTTCAGCTAGATGTCGGCAAAAAAACACCTGTTCGGTATTTGTCTCTCTTATGCTTATATGGTAAGTTACACACTCTCTCGTTCTGCGTCTATGCAAATACCGATAAATACCGATAGGAATGCACAGCGTTATAAATAACACCAGAGAAAGCAGTGCGGTACACAATTGACATTATCCACTTATTTAGTTCGGAGAACTTTTATATCGAATTCGAATACATTACTAGAATAAATATGGCACTAATAATTTTGACGCGTATAAACGAAAACAAAATTTAGATTTTTATTATTTGCACACAATTGACATTATCCACTTATTTAGTTCGTAGAACTTTTATATCGAATTCGAATACATTACTAGAATAAATATGGCACTAATAATTTTGACGCGTATAAACGAAAACAAAATTTAGATTTTTATTATTTGCACACAATTGACATTATCCACTTATTTAGTTCGTAAAACTTTTATATCGAATTCGAATACATTACTAGAATAAATATGGCACTAATAATTTTGACGCGTATAAACGAAAACAAAATTTAGATTTTTATTATTTGCACACAATTGACATTATCCACTTATTTAGTTCGTAAAACTTTTATATCGAATTCGAATACATTACTAGAATAAATATGGCACTAATAATTTTGACGCGTATAAACGAAAACAAAATTTAGATTTTTATTATTTGCACACAATTTTTTTTTAGTTCGTAGAACTTTTATATCGAATTCGAATACATTACTAGAATAAATATGGCACTAATAATTTTGACGCGTATAAACGAAAACAAAATTTAGATTTTTATTATTTGCACACAATTGACATTATCCACTTATTTAGTTCGTAGAACTTTTATATCGAATTCGAATACATTACTAGAATAAATATGGCACTAATAATTTTGACGCGTATAAACGAAAACAAAATTTAGATTTTTATTATTTGCACACAATTGACATTATCCACTTATTTAGTTCGTAGAACTTTTATATCGAATTCGAATACATTACTAGAATAAATATGGCACTAATAATTTTGACGCGTATAAACAAAAACAAAATTTAGATTTTTATTATTTGCACACAATTGACATTATCCACTTATTTAGTTCGTAGAACTTTTATATCGAATTCGAATACATTAATAGAATAAATATGGCACTAATAATTTTGACGCGTATAAACGAAAACAAAATTTAGATTTTTATTATTTGCACACAATTGACATTATCCACTTATTTAGTTCGTAGAACTTTTATATCGAATTCGAATACATTACTAGAATAAATATGGCACTAATAATTTTGACGCGTATAAACGAAAACAAAATTTAGATTTTTATTATTTGCACACAATTGACATTATCCACTTATTTAGTTCGTAGAACTTTTATATCGAATTCGAATACATTACTAGAATAAATATGGCACTAATAATTTTGACGCGTATAAACGAAAACAAAATTTAGATTTTTATTATTTGCACACAATTGACATTATCCACTTATTTAGTTCGTAGAACTTTTATATCGAATTCGAATACATTACTAGAATAAATATGGCACTAATAATTTTGACGCGCATAAACGAAAACAAAATTTAGATTTTTATTATTTGCACACAATTGACATTATCCACTTATTTAGTTCGTAGAACTTTTATATCGAATTCGAATACATTACTAGAATAAATATGGCACTAATAATTTTGACGCGTATAAACGAAAACAAAATTTAGATTTTTATTATTTGCACACAATTGACATTATCCACTTATTTAGTTCGTAGAACTTTTATATCGAATTCGAATACATTACTAGAATAAATATGGCACTAATAATTTTGACGCGTATAAACGAAAACAAAATTTAGATTTTTATTATTTGCACACAATTGACATTATCCACTTATTTAGTTCGTAGAACTTTTATATCGAATTCGAATACATAACTAGAATAAATATGGCACTAATAATTTTGACGCGTATAAACAAAAACAAAATTTAGATTTTTATTATTTGCACACAATTGACATTATCCACTTATTTAGTTCGTAGAACTTTTATATCGAATTCGAATACATTACTAGAATAAATATGGCACTAATAATTTTGACGCGTATAAACGAAAACAAAATTTAGATTTTTATTATTTGCACACAATTGACATTATCCACTTATTTAGTTCGTAGAACTTTTATATCGAATTCTAATACATTACTAGAATAAATATGGCACTAATAATTTTGACGCGCATAAACGAAAACAAAATTTAGATTTTTATTATTTGCACACAATTGACATTATCCACTTATTTAGTTCGTAGAACTTTTATATCGTATATCGAATTCTAATACATTACTAGAATAAATATGGCACTAATAATTTTGACGCGTATAAACGAAAACAAAATTTAGATTTTTATTATTTGCACACAATTGACATTATCCACTTATTTAGTTCGTAGAACTTTTATATCGAATTCTAATACATTACTAGAATAAATATGGCACTAATAATTTTGACGCGTATAAACGAAAACAAAATTTAGATTTTAATTATTTGCACACAATTGACATTATCCACTTATTTAGTTCGTAGAACTTTTCTATCGAATTCGAATACATTACTAGAATAAATATGGCACTAATAATTTTGACGCGTATAAACGAAAACAAAATTTAGATTTTTATTATTTGCACACAATTGACATTATCCACTTATTTAGTTCGTAGAACTTTTATATCGAATTCGAATACATTACTAGAATAAATATGGCACTAATAATTTTGACGCGTATAAACGAAAACAAAATTTAGATTTTTATTATTTGCACACAATTGACATTATCCACTTATTTAGTTCGTAGAACTTTTATATCGAATTCGAATACATTACTAGAATAAATATGGCACTAATAATTTTGACGCGTATAAACGAAAACAAAATTTAGATTTTTATTATTTGCACACAATTGACATTATCCACTTATTTAGTTCGTAGAACTTTTTTATCGAATTCGAATACATTACTAGAATAAATATGGCACTAATAATTTTGACGCGTATAAACGAAAACAAAATTTAGATTTTTATTATTTGCACACAATTGACATTATCCACTTATTTAGTTCGTAGAACTTTTTTATCGAATTCGAATACATTAATAAACGAAAACAAAATTTAGATTTTTATTATTTGCACACAATTGACATTATCCACTTATTTAGTTCGTAGAACTTTTTTATCGAATTCGAATACATTACTAGAATAAATATGGCACTAATAATTTTGACGCGTATAAACGAAAACAAAATTTAGATTTTTATTATTTGCACACAATTGACAAATTTAGATTTTTATTATTTGCACACAATTGACATTATCCACTTATTTAGTTCGTAGAACTTTTTTATCGAATTCGAATACATTACTAGAATAAATATGGCACTAATAATTTTGACGCGTATAAACGAAAACAAAATTTAGATTTTTATTATTTGCACACAATTGACATTATCCATTTATTTAGTTCGTAGAACTTTTTTATCGAATTCGAATACATTACTAGAATAAATATGGCACTAATAATTTTGACGCGTATAAACGAAAACAAAATTTAGATTTTTATTATTTGCACACAATTGACATTATCCACTTATTTAGTTCGTAGAACTTTTTTATCGAATTCGAATACATTACTAGAATAAATATGGCACTAATAATTTTGACGCGTATAAACGAAAACAAAATTTAGATTTTTATTATTTGCACACACTTATTTAGTTCGTAGAACTTTTTTATCGAATTCGAATACATTAATAAACGAAAACAAAATTTAGATTTTTATTATTTGCACACAATTGACATTATCCACTTATTTAGTTCGTAGAACTTTTTTATCGAATTCGAATACATTACTAGAATAAATATGGCACTAATAATTTTGACGCGTATAAACGAAAACAAAATTTAGATTTTTATTATTTGCACACAATTGACAAATTTAGATTTTTATTATTTGCACACAATTGACATTATCCACTTATTTAGTTCGTAGAACTTTTTTATCGAATTCGAATACATTACTAGAATAAATATGGCACTAATAATTTTGACGCGTATAAACGAAAACAAAATTTAGATTTTTATTATTTGCACACAATTGACATTATCCACTTATTTAGTTCGTAGAACTTTTTTATCGAATTCGAATACATTACTAGAATAAATATGGCACTAATAATTTTGACGCGTATAAACGAAAACAAAATTTAGATTTTTATTATTTGCACACAATTGACATTATCCACTTATTTAGTTCGTAGAACTTTTTTATCGAATTCGAATACATACTAGAATAAATATGGCACTAATAATTTTGACGCGTATAAACGAAAACAAAATTTAGATTTTTATTGCACACAATTGACATTATCCACTTATTTAGTTCGTAGAACTTTTTTATCGAATTCGAATACATTACTAGAATAAATATGGCACTAATAATTTTGACGCGTATAAACGAAAACAAAATTTAGATTTTTATTATTTGCAAACAATTGACATTATCCATTTATTTAGTTCGTAGAACTTTTTTATCGAATTCGAATACATTACTAGAATAAATATGGCACTAATAATTTTGACGCGTATAAACGAAAACAAAATTTAGATTTTTATTATTTGCACACAATTGACATTATCCATTTATTTAGTTCGTAGAACTTTTTTATCGAATTCGAATACATTACTAGAATAAATATGGCACTAATAATTTTGACGCGTATAAACGAAAACAAAATTTAGATTTTTATTATTTGCACACAATTGACATTATCCACTTATTTAGTTCGTAGAACTTTTTTATCGAATTCGAATACATTACTAGAATAAATATGGCACTAATAATTTTGACGCGTATAAACGAAAACAAAATTTAGATTTTTATTATTTGCACACACTTATTTAGTTCGTAGAACTTTTTTATCGAATTCGAATACATTAATAAACGAAAACAAAATTTAGATTTTTATTATTTGCACACAATTGACATTATCCACTTATTTAGTTCGTAGAACTTTTTTATCGAATTCGAATACATTACTAGAATAAATATGGCACTAATAATTTTGACGCGTATAAACGAAAACAAAATTTAGATTTTTATTATTTGCACACAATTGACAAATTTAGATTTTTATTATTTGCACACAATTGACATTATCCACTTATTTAGTTCGTAGAACTTTTTTATCGAATTCGAATACATTACTAGAATAAATATGGCACTAATAATTTTGACGCGTATAAACGAAAACAAAATTTAGATTTTTATTATTTGCACACAATTGACATTATCCACTTATTTAGTTCGTAGAACTTTTTTATCGAATTCGAATACATTACTAGAATAAATATGGCACTAATAATTTTGACGCGTATAAACGAAAACAAAATTTAGATTTTTATTATTTGCACACAATTGACATTATCCACTTATTTAGTTCGTAGAACTTTTTTATCGAATTCGAATACATACTAGAATAAATATGGCACTAATAATTTTGACGCGTATAAACGAAAACAAAATTTAGATTTTTATTGCACACAATTGACATTATCCACTTATTTAGTTCGTAGAACTTTTTTATCGAATTCGAATACATTACTAGAATAAATATGGCACTAATAATTTTGACGCGTATAAACGAAAACAAAATTTAGATTTTTATTATTTGCAAACAATTGACATTATCCATTTATTTAGTTCGTAGAACTTTTTTATCGAATTCGAATACATTACTAGAATAAATATGGCACTAATAATTTTGACGCGTATAAACGAAAACAAAATTTAGATTTTTATTATTTGCACACAATTGACATTATCCACTTATTTAGTTCGTAGAACTTTTTTATCGAATTCGAATACATTACTAGAATAAATATGGCACTAATAATTTTGACGCGTATAAACGAAAACAAAATTTAGATTTTTATTATTTGCACACAATTGACATTATCCACTTATTTAGTTCGTAGAACTTTTTTATCGAATTCGAATACATTAATAAACGAAAACAAAATTTAGATTTTTATTATTTGCACACAATTGACATTATCCACTTATTTAGTTCGTAGAACTTTTTTATCGAATTCGAATACATTACTAGAATAAATATGGCACTAATAATTTTGACGCGTATAAACGAAAACAAAATTTAGATTTTTATTATTTGCACACAATTGACATTATCAACTTATTTAGTTCGTAGAACTTTTTTATCGAATTCGAATACATTACTAGAATAAATATGGCACTAATAATTTTGACGCGTATAAACGAAAACAAAATTTAGATTTTTATTATTTGCACACAATTGACATTATCCACTTATTTAGTTCGTAGAACTTTTTTATCGAATTCGAATACATTACTAGAATAAATATGGCACTAATAATTTTGACGCGTATAAACGAAAACAAAATTTAGATTTTTATTATTTGCACACAATTGACATTATCCACTTATTTAGTTCGTAGAACTTTTTTATCGAATTCGAATACATTAATAAACGAAAACAAAATTTAGATTTTTATTATTTGCACACAATTGACATTATCCACTTATTTAGTTCGTAGAACTTTTTTATCGAATTCGAATACATTACTAGAATAAATATGGCACTAATAATTTTGACGCGTATAAACGAAAACAAAATTTAGATTTTTATTGCACACAATTGACATTATCCACTTATTTAGTTCGTAGAACTTTTTTATCGAATTCGAATACATTACTAGAATAAATATGGCACTAATAATTTTGACGCGTATAAACGAAAACAAAATTTAGATTTTTATTATTTGCACACAATTGACATTATCAACTTATTTAGTTCGTAGAACTTTTATATCGAATTCTAATACATTACTAGAATAAATATGGCACTAATAATTTTGACGCGTATAAACGAAAACAAAATTTAGATTTTTATTATTTGCACACAATTGACATTATCCACTTATTTAGTTCGTAGAACTTTTATATCGAATTCTAATACATTACTAGAATAAATATGGCACTAATAATTTTGACGCGTATAAACGAAAACAAAATTTAGATTTTAATTATTTGCACACAATTGACATTATCCACTTATTTAGTTCGTAGAACTTTTCTATCGAATTCGAATACATTACTAGAATAAATATGGCACTAATAATTTTGACGCGTATAAACGAAAACAAAATTTAGATTTTTATTATTTGCACACAATTGACATTATCCACTTATTTAGTTCGTAGAACTTTTATATCGAATTCTAATACATTACTAGAATAAATATGGCAATTGACAATTTTGACGCGTATAAACGCGTATAAACGAAAACAAAATTTAGATTTTTATTGCACACAATTGACATTATCCACTTATTTAGTTCGTAGAACTTTTTTATCGAATTCGAATACATTACTAGAATAAATATGGCACTAATAATTTTGACGCGTATAAACGAAAACAAAATTTAGATTTTTATTATTTGCACACAATTGACATTATCAACTTATTTAGTTCGTAGAACTTTTATATCGAATTCTAATACATTACTAGAATAAATATGGCACTAATAATTTTGACGCGTATAAACGAAAACAAAATTTAGATTTTTATTATTTGCACACAATTGACATTATCCACTTATTTAGTTCGTAGAACTTTTATATCGAATTCTAATACATTACTAGAATAAATATGGCACTAATAATTTTGACGCGTATAAACGAAAACAAAATTTAGATTTTAATTATTTGCACACAATTGACATTATCCACTTATTTAGTTCGTAGAACTTTTCTATCGAATTCGAATACATTACTAGAATAAATATGGCACTAATAATTTTGACGCGTATAAACGAAAACAAAATTTAGATTTTTATTATTTGCACACAATTGACATTATTTACTTATTTAGTTCGTAGAACTTTTTTATCGAATTCGAATACATTAATAAACGAAAACAAAATTTAGATTTTTATTATTTGCACACAATTGACATTATCCACTTATTTAGTTCGTAGAACTTTTTTATCGAATTCGAATACATTACTAGAATAAATATGGCACTAATAATTTTGACGCGTATAAACGAAAACAAAATTTAGATTTTTATTATTTGCACACAATTGACATTATCCACTTATTTAGTTCGTAGAACTTTTTTATCGAATTCGAATACATTACTAGAATAAATATGGCACTAATAATTTTGACGCGTATAAACGAAAACAAAATTTAGATTTTTATTATTTGCACACAATTGACATTATCCACTTATTTAGTTCGTAGAACTTTTTTATCGAATTCGAATACATTAATAAACGAAAACAAAATTTAGATTTTTATTATTTGCACACAATTGACATTATCCACTTATTTAGTTCGTAGAACTTTTTTATCGAATTCGAATACATTACTAGAATAAATATGGCACTAATAATTTTGACGCGTATAAACGAAAACAAAATTTAGATTTTTATTATTTGCACACAATTGACAAATTTAGATTTTTATTATTTGCACACAATTGACATTATCCACTTATTTAGTTCGTAGAACTTTTTTATCGAATTCGAATACATTACTAGAATAAATATGGCACTAATAATTTTGACGCGTATAAACGAAAACAAAATTTAGATTTTTATTATTTGCACACAATTGACATTATCCACTTATTTAGTTCGTAGAACTTTTTTATCGAATTCGAATACATTACTAGAATAAATATGGCACTAATAATTTTGACGCGTATAAACGAAAACAAATTTTAGATTTTTATTATTTGCACACAATTGACATTATCCACTTATTTAGTTCGTAGAACTTTTTTATCGAATTCGAATACATTAATAAACGAAAACAAAATTTAGATTTTTATTATTTGCACACAATTGACATTATCCACTTATTTAGTTCGTAGAACTTTTTTATCGAATTCGAATACATTACTAGAATAAATATGGCACTAATAATTTTGACGCGTATAAACGAAAACAAAATTTAGATTTTTATTGCACACAATTGACATTATCCACTTATTTAGTTCGTAGAACTTTTTTATCGAATTCGAATACATTACTAGAATAAATATGGCACTAATAATTTTGACGCGTATAAACGAAAACAAAATTTAGATTTTATTATTTGCACACAATTGACATTATCAACTTATTTAGTTCGTAGAACTTTTATATCGAATTCTAATACATTACTAGAATAAATATGGCACTAATAATTTTGACGCGTATAAACGAAAACAAAATTTAGATTTTTATTATTTGCACACAATTGACATTATCCACTTATTTAGTTCGTAGAACTTTTATATCGAATTCTAATACATTACTAGAATAAATATGGCATTAATAATTTTGACGCGTATAAACGAAAACAAAATTTAGATTTTTATTATTTGCACACAATTGACATTATCCACTTATTTAGTTCGTAGAACTTTTCTATCGAATTCGAATACATTACTAGAATAAATATGGCACTAATAATTTTGACGCGTATAAACGAAAACAAAATTTAGATTTTTATTATTTGCACACAATTGACATTATCCACTTATTTAGTTCGTAGAACTTTTATATCGAATTCTAATACATTACTAGAATAAATATGGCAATTGACAATTTTGACGCGTATAAACGCGTATAAACGAAAACAAAATTTAGATTTTTATTGCACACAATTGACATTATCCACTTATTTAGTTCGTAGAACTTTTATATCGAATTCTAATACATTACTAGAATAAATATGGCACTAATAATTTTGACGCGTATAAACGAAAACAAAATTTAGATTTTAATTATTTGCACACAATTGACATTATCCACTTATTTAGTTCGTAGAACTTTTCTATCGAATTCGAATACATTACTAGAATAAATATGGCACTAATAATTTTGACGCGTATAAACGAAAACAAAATTTAGATTTTTATTATTTGCACACAATTGACATTATCCACTTATTTAGTTCGTAGAACTTTTATATCGAATTCTAATACATTACTAGAATAAATATGGCAATTGACAATTTTGACGCGTATAAACGCGTATAAACGAAAACAAAATTTAGATTTTTATTGCACACAATTGACATTATCCACTTATTTAGTTCGTAGAACTTTTTTATCGAATTCGAATACATTACTAGAATAAATATGGCACTAATAATTTTGACGCGTATAAACGAAAACAAAATTTAGATTTTTATTATTTGCACACAATTGACATTATCAACTTATTTAGTTCGTAGAACTTTTATATCGAATTCTAATACATTACTAGAATAAATATGGCACTAATAATTTTGACGCGTATAAACGAAAACAAAATTTAGATTTTTATTATTTGCACACAATTGACATTATCCACTTATTTAGTTCGTAGAACTTTTATATCGAATTCTAATACATTACTAGAATAAATATGGCACTAATAATTTTGACGCGTATAAACGAAAACAAAATTTAGATTTTAATTATTTGCACACAATTGACATTATCCACTTATTTAGTTCGTAGAACTTTTCTATCGAATTCGAATACATTACTAGAATAAATATGGCACTAATAATTTTGACGCGTATAAACGAAAACAAAATTTAGATTTTTATTATTTGCACACAATTGACATTATCCACTTATTTAGTTCGTAGAACTTTTATATCGAATTCTAATACATTACTAGAATAAATATGGCAATTGACAATTTTGACGCGTATAAACGCGTATAAACGAAAACAAAATTTAGATTTTTATTATTTGCACACAATTGACATTATCCACTTATTTAGTTCGTAGAACTTTTATATCGAATTCGAATACATTACTAGAATAAATATGGCACTAATAATTTTGACGCGTATAAACGAAAACAAAATTTAGATTTTTATTATTTGCACACAATTGACATTATCCACTTATTTAGTTCGTAGAACTTTTATATCGAATTCGAATACATTACTAGAATAAATATGGCACTAATAATTTTGACGCGTATAAACGAAAACAAAATTTAGATTTTTATTATTTGCACACAATTGACATTATCCACTTATTTAGTTCGTAGAACTTTTTTATCGAATTCGAATACATTACTAGAATAAATATGGCACTAATAATTTTGACGCGTATAAACGAAAACAAAATTTAGATTTTTATTGCACACAATTGACATTATCCACTTATTTAGTTCGTAGAACTTTTTTATCGAATTCGAATACATTACTAGAATAAATATGGCACTAATAATTTTGACGCGTATAAACGAAAACAAAATTTAGATTTTTATTATTTGCACACAATTGACATTATCCACTTATTTAGTTCGTAGAACTTTTATATCGAATTCTAATACATTACTAGAATAAATATGGCACTAATAATTTTGACGCGTATAAACGAAAACAAAATTTAGATTTTTATTATTTGCACACAATTGACATTATCCACTTATTTAGTTCGTAGAACTTTTATATCGAATTCTAATACATTACTAGAATAAATATGGCACTAATAATTTTGACGCGTATAAACGAAAACAAAATTTAGATTTTAATTATTTGCACACAATTGACATTATCCACTTATTTAGTTCGTAGAACTTTTCTATCGAATTCGAATACATTACTAGAATAAATATGGCACTAATAATTTTGACGCGTATAAACGAAAACAAAATTTAGATTTTTATTATTTGCACACAATTGACATTATCCACTTATTTAGTTCGTAGAACTTTTATATCGAATTCGAATACATTACTAGAATAAATATGGCACTAATAATTTTGACGCGTATAAACGAAAACAAAATTTAGATTTTTATTATTTGCACACAATTGACATTATCCACTTATTTAGTTCGTAGAACTTTTATATCGAATTCGAATACATTACTAGAATAAATATGGCACTAATAATTTTGACGCGTATAAACGAAAACAAAATTTAGATTTTTATTATTTGCACACAATTGACATTATCCACTTATTTAGTTCGTAGAACTTTTTTATCGAATTCGAATACATTAATAAACGAAAACAAAATTTAGATTTTTATTATTTGCACACAATTGACATTATCCACTTATTTAGTTCGTAGAACTTTTTTATCGAATTCGAATACATTACTAGAATAAATATGGCACTAATAATTTTGACGCGTATAAACGAAAACAAAATTTAGATTTTTATTATTTGCACACAATTGACATTATCCACTTATTTAGTTCGTAGAACTTTTTTATCGAATTCGAATACATTACTAGAATAAATATGGCACTAATAATTTTGACGCGTATAAACGAAAACAAAATTTAGATTTTTATTATTTGCACACAATTGACATTATCCACTTATTTAGTTCGTAGAACTTTTTTATCGAATTCGAATACATTAATAAACGAAAACAAAATTTAGATTTTTATTATTTGCACACAATTGACATTATCCACTTATTTAGTTCGTAGAACTTTTTTATCGAATTCGAATACATTACTAGAATAAATATGGCACTAATAATTTTGACGCGTATAAACGAAAACAAAATTTAGATTTTTATTATTTGCACACAATTGACAAATTTAGATTTTTATTATTTGCACACAATTGACATTATCCACTTATTTAGTTCGTAGAACTTTTTTATCGAATTCGAATACATTACTAGAATAAATATGGCACTAATAATTTTGACGCGTATAAACGAAAACAAAATTTAGATTTTTATTATTTGCACACAATTGACATTATCCATTTATTTAGTTCGTAGAACTTTTTTATCGAATTCGAATACATTACTAGAATAAATATGGCACTAATAATTTTGACGCGTATAAACGAAAACAAAATTTAGATTTTTATTATTTGCACACAATTGACATTATCCACTTATTTAGTTCGTAGAACTTTTTTATCGAATTCGAATACATTAATAAACGAAAACAAAATTTAGATTTTTATTATTTGCACACAATTGACATTATCCACTTATTTAGTTCGTAGAACTTTTTTATCGAATTCGAATACATTACTAGAATAAATATGGCACTAATAATTTTGACGCGTATAAACGAAAACAAAATTTAGATTTTTATTATTTGCACACAATTGACAAATTTAGATTTTTATTATTTGCACACAATTGACATTATCCACTTATTTAGTTCGTAGAACTTTTTTATCGAATTCGAATACATTACTAGAATAAATATGGCACTAATAATTTTGACGCGTATAAACGAAAACAAAATTTAGATTTTTATTATTTGCACACAATTGACATTATCCACTTATTTAGTTCGTAGAACTTTTTTATCGAATTCGAATACATTAATAAACGAAAACAAAATTTAGATTTTTATTATTTGCACACAATTGACATTATCCACTTATTTAGTTCGTAGAACTTTTTTATCGAATTCGAATACATTACTAGAATAAATATGGCACTAATAATTTTGACGCGTATAAACGAAAACAAAATTTAGATTTTTATTATTTGCACACAATTGACATTATCCACTTATTTAGTTCGTAGAACTTTTTTATCGAATTCGAATACATTACTAGAATAAATATGGCACTAATAATTTTGACGCGTATAAACGAAAACAAAATTTAGATTTTTATTATTTGCACACAATTGACATTATCAACTTATTTAGTTCGTAGAACTTTTTTATCGAATTCGAATACATTACTAGAATAAATATGGCACTAATAATTTTGACGCGTATAAACGAAAACAAAATTTAGATTTTTATTATTTGCACACAATTGACATTATCCACTTATTTAGTTCGTAGAACTTTTTTATCGAATTCGAATACATTACTAGAATAAATATGGCACTAATAATTTTGACGCGTATAAACGAAAACAAAATTTAGATTTTTATTATTTGCACACAATTGACATTATCCATTTATTTAGTTCGTAGAACTTTTTTATCGAATTCGAATACATTACTAGAATAAATATGGCACTAATAATTTTGACGCGTATAAACGAAAACAAAATTTAGATTTTTATTATTTGCACACAATTGACATTATCCACTTATTTAGTTCGTAGAACTTTTTTATCGAATTCGAATACATTAATAAACGAAAACAAAATTTAGATTTTTATTATTTGCACACAATTGACATTATCCACTTATTTAGTTCGTAGAACTTTTTTATCGAATTCGAATACATTACTAGAATAAATATGGCACTAATAATTTTGACGCGTATAAACGAAAACAAAATTTAGATTTTTATTATTTGCACACAATTGACAAATTTAGATTTTTATTATTTGCACACAATTGACATTATCCACTTATTTAGTTCGTAGAACTTTTTTATCGAATTCGAATACATTACTAGAATAAATATGGCACTAATAATTTTGACGCGTATAAACGAAAACAAAATTTAGATTTTTATTATTTGCACACAATTGACATTATCCACTTATTTAGTTCGTAGAACTTTTTTATCGAATTCCAATACATTAATAAACGAAAACAAAATTTAGATTTTTATTATTTGCACACAATTGACATTATCCACTTATTTAGTTCGTAGAACTTTTTTATCGAATTCGAATACATTACTAGAATAAATATGGCACTAATAATTTTGACGCGTATAAACGAAAACAAAATTTAGATTTTTATTATTTGCACACAATTGACATTATCCACTTATTTAGTTCGTAGAACTTTTTTATCGAATTCGAATACATTACTAGAATAAATATGGCACTAATAATTTTGACGCGTATAAACGAAAACAAAATTTAGATTTTTATTATTTGCACACAATTGACATTATCAACTTATTTAGTTCGTAGAACTTTTTTATCGAATTCGAATACATTACTAGAATAAATATGGCACTAATAATTTTGACGCGTATAAACGAAAACAAAATTTAGATTTTTATTATTTGCACACAATTGACATTATCCACTTATTTAGTTCGTAGAACTTTTTTATCGAATTCGAATACATTAATAAACGAAAACAAAATTTAGATTTTTATTATTTGCACACAATTGACATTATCCACTTATTTAGTTCGTAGAACTTTTTTATCGAATTCGAATACATTACTAGAATAAATATGGCACTAATAATTTTGACGCGTATAAACGAAAACAAAATTTAGATTTTTATTATTTGCACACAATTGACATTATCCACTTATTTAGTTCGTAGAACTTTTTTATCGAATTCGAATACATTACTAGAATAAATATGGCACTAATAATTTTGACGCGTATAAACGAAAACAAAATTTAGATTTTTATTATTTGCACACAATTGACATTATCAACTTATTTAGTTCGTAGAACTTTTTTATCGAATTCGAATACATTACTAGAATAAATATGGCACTAATAATTTTGACGCGTATAAACGAAAACAAAATTTAGATTTTTATTATTTGCACACAATTGACATTATCCACTTATTTAGTTCGTAGAACTTTTTTATCGAATTCGAATACATTAATAAACGAAAACAAAATTTAGATTTTTATTATTTGCACACAATTGACATTATCCACTTATTTAGTTCGTAGAACTTTTTTATCGAATTCGAATACATTACTAGAATAAATATGGCACTAATAATTTTGACGCGTATAAACGAAAACAAAATTTAGATTTTTATTATTTGCACACAATTGACATTATCCACTTATTTAGTTCGTAGAACTTTTTTATCGAATTCGAATACATTACTAGAATAAATATGGCACTAATAATTTTGACGCGTATAAACGAAAACAAAATTTAGATTTTTATTATTTGCACACAATTGACATTATCAACTTATTTAGTTCGTAGAACTTTTTTATCGAATTCGAATACATTACTAGAATAAATATGGCACTAATAATTTTGACGCGTATAAACGAAAACAAAATTTAGATTTTTATTATTTGCACACAATTGACATTATCCACTTATTTAGTTCGTAGAACTTTTTTATCGAATTCGAATACATTACTAGAATAAATATGGCACTAATAATTTTGACGCGTATAAACGAAAACAAAATTTAGATTTTTATTATTTGCACACAATTGACAAATTTAGATTTTTATTATTTGCACACAATTGACATTATCCACTTATTTAGTTCGTAGAACTTTTTTATCGAATTCGAATACATTACTAGAATAAATATGGCACTAATAATTTTGACGCGTATAAACGAAAACAAAATTTAGATTTTTATTATTTGCACACAATTGACATTATCCACTTATTTAGTTCGTAGAACTTTTTATCGAATTCGAATACATTACTAGAATAAATATGGCACTAATAATTTTGACGCGTATAAACGAAAACAAAATTTAGATTTTTATTATTTGCACACAATTGACATTATCCACTTATTTAGTTCGTAGAACTTTTTTATCGAATTCGAATACATTACTAGAATAAATATGGCACTAATAATTTTGACGCGTATAAACGAAAACAAAATTTAGATTTTTATTATTTGCACACAATTGACATTATCCACTTATTTAGTTCGTAGAACTTTTTTATCGAATTCGAATACATTACTAGAATAAATATGGCACTAATAATTTTGCCGCGTATAAACGAAAACAAAATTTAGATTTTTATTATTTGCACACAATTGACATTATCACTTATTTAGTTCGTAGAACTTTTTTATCGAATTCGAATACATTACTAGAATAAATATGGCACTAATAATTTTGACGCGTATAAACGAAAACAAAATTTAGATTTTTATTATTTGCACACAATTGACATTATCCACTTATTTAGTTCGTAGAACTTTTTTATCGAATTCGAATACATTACTAGAATAAATATGGCACTAATAATTTTGCCACGTATAAACGAAAACAAAATTTAGATTTTTATTATTTGCACACAATTGACATTATCCACTTATTTAGTTCGTAGAACTTTTATATCGAATTCGAATACATTACTAGAATAAATATGGCACTAATAATTTTGACGCGTCTAAACAAAAACAAAATTTAGATTTTTATTATTTGCACACAAATGACATTATCCACTTATTTAGTTCGTAGAACTTTTATATCGAATTCGAATACATTACTAGATTCGAATACAGATTCGAATACGATTACTAGATTCGAATACGAATTCGAATACATTAGATTTTTTTTCAGTATGGTAAAAAAATTTTTTTTTCGAAATAATCGGAAATTTTTTATAATTTCTTCAAAAAGTTTTTTTTCAAAATAGTAAAAAAATTTTTTTAGTAATTGAAAAATTGTTGGTTTAAAATTTAAAAAATATTATTTTAATTAAAGAAAAAATATTTTTAAAATTAAAAAAAGAATAGGTGGTGGTATTAGAAAAAAATAATTTTATTAAAAAGGATTTTTTTAATTAAGTGAAAAATTTTTTTTAATAATTGAAAAATTGTTGGTTTAAAATTAAAAAAATAAGATTTTAATAAAGAAAAAAATTTTTTTTAATTAAAAAAAAGAATAGGTGGTGGTATTAGAAAAAAATAATTTTATTATATTAAAAAGGATTTTTTTAAATTAAGTGAAAATTTTTTTTTAATAATTGAAAAATTGTTGGTTTAAATTTAAAAAAATATTAATTTAATTAAAGAAAAAATATTTTTAAAATTAAAAAAAAAGAATTGTTGGTGGTGTTAGAAAAGAAATTATTTTATTAATTAGGATTTTTTAATAATTAAGAGAAAAAATAATTAAAAAAATAAATTCAAAAAAAAAAGAATTAATTTCAAAAAATTCTTTAAAATTCACTCTCCTCATGTTCTTCTTCTTTGACGTTTTTATAGTGATACCCACATTTTGTAATATCAAAAGAAGGTAGGTTAACTTTGTATCGTATATCATTTACATCTCAAATTTAGAAAAAAATTTTATATAGAAAAAAATTTTTTATAGAAATAATATTTAATCAAATTTTTAATTAAAAAAATTTTATGTATAAATAAATTTTATAATAAAAAAATTATAAATAAATTTTTTTTATAAAAATTTTTTTATAAAAATATAAAAATTTTTTATAGAAAATGTTTTTTAAGAAATCTGTATAGAAAAATTTTTTAATTTTCTAAAAATTTTAATTCAAAAAATTTTTAATATTATTAAATTTTTAATATTATATAAATATTATAAAATTCTTAATATTATAAAATTTTTAATATTTGAAAATTTTAAAGTTACTACTTGTATCTAAATTATTGAGTGTAAGTAAAAGGGGCGGGGCACCCAGACAAGCCTAAACCTTTAGGAAAGTGCGGTAAAAAATGGAATAAATACGTATGACTAACTACTTAAATCTATTAAGAATATCATAATGATTACAACATAGATCCAAAAATTCAAATTAATTCAAAAATTCAAATTTAATGTTGCTGTGTTTAATGTTGCTGTGAATTTAATGTTGCTACCACTTTTTGCCTTCTTTCTTGCTTTAATTCTCTTTACATTTATTTTTCTCTTGGTGGCGCATAGCTTGGGGTTGCATTTTGTCCATTTCTCTTTTCGCCACGACTCATATTATATTGGAAAAGTGGTTGTCTGTTGAGTAAAATTAAGTGGCTGTGTGTTTGCGAATTGCAAAATAAAGTGGTTGTTTGCACAGGAAATGGAAAGGAAAAATGTATAGGAAATAAATAATTCTCGACTTAGCAGATATTAAGTCCTTCCGTGTTTCTTGATGCCCTTTTACTTAAATTCTTAGCATCAAATCAACTTGATTATGGTACTTTCTGAAGACTCAAATGTGCTACTTTGATTTTTAACCGTTTTAAATCGATTTCTGTTCATTTAAATTGGCTAGGGATCTATTAATTTTTGAGTGTGGCCGAAGGTTCGAGAGTTCTCGCCGAGATTATAGCGGTTTTTGGTTTAAATCACGAAGGACAAGCATGAATTCATCTGAGAATAAATTCTCTGCTGAAAATAAGAAATTCGCTTTAATCTCGATGAAAAGAGAAAAAAATTTGATAATAATGTAGCCTTTTGGCTGTGTTGGTGAAGTGAAAAGTTGAGATTTTGTGTTGAGACGAAGCGTCCTCGTTGAAGGATATGAATTTTATGCCAATTCATTGCTGAATTGGCAAGATGAGCATTCGGTCAGTTCGAAGCAAACTTTTGAGTGCTCGTTGACATTATCCACTTATTACACAATTGACATTATCCACTTATTTAGTTCGTAGAACTTTTTTATCGAATTCGAATACATTACTAGAATAAATATGGCACTAATAATTTTGACGCGTATAAACGAAAACAAAATTTAGATTTTTATTATTTGCACACAATTGACATTATCCACTTATTTAGTTCGTAGAACTTTTTTATCGAATTCGAATACATTACTAGAATAAATATGGCACTAATAATTTTGCCGCGTATAAACGAAAACAAAATTTAGATTTTTATTATTTGCACACAATTGACATTATCACTTATTTAGTTCGTAGAACTTTTTTATCGAATTCGAATACATTACTAGAATAAATATGGCACTAATAATTTTGACGCGTATAAACGAAAACAAAATTTAGATTTTTATTATTTGCACACAATTGACATTATCCACTTATTTAGTTCGTAGAACTTTTTTATCGAATTCGAATACATTACTAGAATAAATATGGCACTAATAATTTTGCCACGTATAAACGAAAACAAAATTTAGATTTTTATTATTTGCACACAATTGACATTATCCACTTATTTAGTTCGTAGAACTTTTATATCGAATTCGAATACATTACTAGAATAAATATGGCACTAATAATTTTGACGCGTCTAAACAAAAACAAAATTTAGATTTTTATTATTTGCACACAAATGACATTATCCACTTATTTAGTTCGTAGAACTTTTATATCGAATTCGAATACATTACTAGATTCGAATACAGATTCGAATACGATTACTAGATTCGAATACGAATTCGAATACATTAGATTTTTTTTCAGTATGGTAAAAAAATTTTTTTTTCGAAATAATCGGAAATTTTTTATAATTTCTTCAAAAAGTTTTTTTTCAAAATAGTAAAAAAATTTTTTTAGTAATTGAAAAATTGTTGGTTTAAAATTTAAAAAATATTATTTTAATTAAAGAAAAAATATTTTTAAAATTAAAAAAAGAATAGGTGGTGGTATTAGAAAAAAATAATTTTATTAAAAAGGATTTTTTTAATTAAGTGAAAAATTTTTTTTAATAATTGAAAAATTGTTGGTTTAAAATTAAAAAAATAAGATTTTAATAAAGAAAAAAATTTTTTTTAATTAAAAAAAAGAATAGGTGGTGGTATTAGAAAAAAATAATTTTATTATATTAAAAAGGATTTTTTTAAATTAAGTGAAAATTTTTTTTTAATAATTGAAAAATTGTTGGTTTAAATTTAAAAAAATATTAATTTAATTAAAGAAAAAATATTTTTAAAATTAAAAAAAAAGAATTGTTGGTGGTGTTAGAAAAGAAATTATTTTATTAATTAGGATTTTTTAATAATTAAGAGAAAAAATAATTAAAAAAATAAATTCAAAAAAAAAAGAATTAATTTCAAAAAATTCTTTAAAATTCACTCTCCTCATGTTCTTCTTCTTTGACGTTTTTATAGTGATACCCACATTTTGTAATATCAAAAGAAGGTAGGTTAACTTTGTATCGTATATCATTTACATCTCAAATTTAGAAAAAAATTTTATATAGAAAAAAATTTTTTATAGAAATAATATTTAATCAAATTTTTAATTAAAAAAATTTTATGTATAAATAAATTTTATAATAAAAAAATTATAAATAAATTTTTTTTATAAAAATTTTTTTATAAAAATATAAAAATTTTTTATAGAAAATGTTTTTTAAGAAATCTGTATAGAAAAATTTTTTAATTTTCTAAAAATTTTAATTCAAAAAATTTTTAATATTATTAAATTTTTAATATTATATAAATATTATAAAATTCTTAATATTATAAAATTTTTAATATTTGAAAATTTTAAAGTTACTACTTGTATCTAAATTATTGAGTGTAAGTAAAAGGGGCGGGGCACCCAGACAAGCCTAAACCTTTAGGAAAGTGCGGTAAAAAATGGAATAAATACGTATGACTAACTACTTAAATCTATTAAGAATATCATAATGATTACAACATAGATCCAAAAATTCAAATTAATTCAAAAATTCAAATTTAATGTTGCTGTGTTTAATGTTGCTGTGAATTTAATGTTGCTACCACTTTTTGCCTTCTTTCTTGCTTTAATTCTCTTTACATTTATTTTTCTCTTGGTGGCGCATAGCTTGGGGTTGCATTTTGTCCATTTCTCTTTTCGCCACGACTCATATTATATTGGAAAAGTGGTTGTCTGTTGAGTAAAATTAAGTGGCTGTGTGTTTGCGAATTGCAAAATAAAGTGGTTGTTTGCACAGGAAATGGAAAGGAAAAATGTATAGGAAATAAATAATTCTCGACTTAGCAGATATTAAGTCCTTCCGTGTTTCTTGATGCCCTTTTACTTAAATTCTTAGCATCAAATCAACTTGATTATGGTACTTTCTGAAGACTCAAATGTGCTACTTTGATTTTTAACCGTTTTAAATCGATTTCTGTTCATTTAAATTGGCTAGGGATCTATTAATTTTTGAGTGTGGTCTATTAATTTTTGAGTGTGGCCTTACAATGGCCATGATTTACTTGATCTTGATTATCTAAATGGATAACTGTGGAAAAGCTAGAGCTAATACATGCACCAAAGCTTTGTCCTCTCGGAAAAGCGCATTTATTAGAACAAAACCACGCGGCTTCGGCTGCTTCTTGTTGACTCAGAATAACTAAGCTGACCGCATGGCCTTGTGCCGGCGGCGTGTCTTTCAAGCGTCCAATTTATCAACTTGACGGGAGCATAATCGACTCCCGTGGTGGTGACGGATAACGGAGGATCAGGGTTCGACTCCGGAGAAGGGGCCTGAGAAATGGCCACTACGTCTAAGGATGGCAGCAGGCGCGCAAATTACCCACTCTCGGCTCGAGGAGGTAGTGACGAGAAATAACGAGATCGTTCTCTTTGAGGCCGGTCATCGGAATGGGTACAATTTAAACCCTTTAACGAGTATCAAGCAGAGGGCAAGTCTGGTGCCAGCAGCCGCGGTAATTCCAGCTCTGCTAATACATAGAATTATTGCTGCGGTTAAAAAGCTCGTAGTTGGATTCGTATCGGTACCCTGGAACCCTCCGGGTGTTTCTGGGTGTTATCGATTTATCGTAATGTTCGGTTTTGAGTCCTTAACAGGATTCTTAACAGGCATTGCAAGTTTACTTTGAACAAATCAGAGTGCTTCAAACAGGCGTTTTCGCTTGAATGATCGTGCATGGAATAATAGAAAACGATTTCGGTTCAGTTTTATTGGTTTTACGGACTGAGATAATGGTTAACAGAGACAAACGGGGGCATTTGTATGGCCCCGTGAGAGGTGAAATTCTTGGACCGTGGCCAGACAAACTACAGCGAAAGCATTTGCCAAGAATGTCTTCATTAATCAAGAACGAAAGTCAGAGGTTCGAAGGCGATCAGATACCGCCCTAGTTCTGACCGTAAACGATGCCAACTAGCGATCCGCCGATGGAAATTATATTGCCTTGGTGGGGAGCTTCCCGGAAACGAAAGTCTTCCGGTTCCGGGGGAAGTATGGTTGCAAAGCTGAAACTTAAAGGAATTGACGGAAGGGCACCACCAGGAGTGGAGCCTGCGGCTTAATTTGACTCAACACGGGGAAACTCACCCGGCCCGGACACTGTGAGGATTGACAGATTGATAGCTTTTTCATGATTCAGTGGATGGTGGTGCATGGCCGTTCTTAGTTCGTGGAGTGATTTGTCTGGTTTATTCCGATAACGAGCGAGACTCTAACCTACTAAATAGCTGGTACATAATCTTAGTGTATACAGCTTCTTAGAGGGATTTGCGGTGTTCAGCCGAAAGAAATTGAGCAATAACAGGTCTGTGATGCCCTTAGATGTCCGGGGCTGCACGCGCGCTACACTGGCAAAATCAACGTGCTTGTCCTACCCCGAAAGGGGCGGGTAAACCATTGAAAATTTGCCGTGATTGGGATCGGAAATTGCAATTATTTTCCGTGAACGAGGAATTCCAAGTAAGTGCGAGTCATCAGCTCGCGTTGATTACGTCCCTGCCCTTTGTACACACCGCCCGTCGCTGCCCGGGACTGAGCCATTTCGAGAAATTTGGGGACCGTTGATTTAATTTTTCTAAATTACTTTGATGGAAACCAATTTAATCGCAGTGGCTTGAACCGGGCAAAAGTCGTAACAAGGTAGCTGTAGGTGAACCTGCTGCTGGATCATTACTTTATGTGATGTTCAAATTTGAATTCGCAATGAAATACTCGTTGTGAAACGGCTGTCGCTGGTGTCTAGGTGTTGCTGATACAGTTGTGAACGTCCGTGGCTGTATATGTGGTGACATGTTAGGACTCTTTAATGAGTTTAAGACTTAATGAGCCTCTTAAGTGAGGACGCCAGCACTCTTTTTTTCTCTATATTTTTTAAAAAACGAAAATTTCTAGCCTTATCGGTGGATCACTCGGCTCGTGGATCGATGAAGAACGCAGCAAACTGCGATAATTTGTGCGAACTGCAGAAACCTTGAGCACAAAAGTTTTGAACGCAAATTGCCGCATTGGGGTCAAACCCTCTGCTACGTCTGGTTCAGGGTCATTTTCTTTTAAAGCGAAAAAGCTTTTATTATATATTGCTTTTTATGCTATATATCATGAAATGATTGTTGTTTTTATCGTAATTGTTTAAATATAATAACAATAATTAATTTTTGACCTGAACTCAGTCGAGAGCACCCGCTGAACTTAAGCATATCAGTAAGCGGAGGAAAAGAAACTAAATAGG
>CAVMJV010000262.1:85000-95897 GCA_963681835.1 Meloidogyne enterolobii
CTTAGATGAAGATGAGCAGGAATATTTTACAAAAATTATTATAGAAATAAATGACGAATTAAAAAACAAATCTATTTATATTTCAGTATTTCATGACCCTTGCTGGAGCAGACAATCAACTAACAAATATAACACAAATAATGCAATTAGAGGCGAAAATGGAAAAAAACAAATGAGAATTGAAAGGGATTATACAGAGGATTTTAAGCTAGGAATTTTAATCTGCGGATTAGATGATCTTATAGGAGAGGTAATTTTATTAATTTTTGGAAAAAGAAAATTTGGTTTCGCAGAAACTGTTAGTTTCACATCAAAATTTGAGAATTTTGATTGTGATTATAAAGTTTTTCTTCCGATGTTACTTCCGTCTTCGCAGAATTCACCCTTTTTTGACCTCCGCTATGCGATCAGTAGGAGAATATTTTGTTCACTGCTTCGCCTTTAACTTTTTAAAATATGGCAAGGCAACACTCCACCAGATGGGATATGTTCATAGTAACACACTTTACTAAGGTGTGTTTTGCCGGGGTTTCCAACGATACCATGCTTAAAATATGGGGATCTCCAGCTTGCGTCTGATATTTTAATTTTTCGGATCATAAATAAATACAAATTTGCAATACAGAAATAAGGAAACTAGAATAATTTTGAGAATAAAAAAACTTATTTTTTTCATTTAGACACTTTTGATAATTTATCCAATTTTCTACGCTAAAATAAATTTGGAAGTAGATAATGAAGTATATACTGAAGTAAATAACGAGGTAGTTAATGAGTTAGATAATGAAGCAGATAATGAAGGAGATAGAGAAGTAAATATAAACGGAATAGATACATATTTTAGTCATCAAGGTGGACTCCATAAATTGATTAAAATAGATTGTTTCCTCAATCCAGAAGGACCTAGAAAATTAATCAAGAATAAAAAATTTATTGAAAAAGGGAAGAAATTATTAGGGAAAAACAATTTTATTGACAATTCTGTAATTAATGAACAACATCGACGTGCAGAATTAGAGGGAATTTCGTATATAAATATTTGTTTGAAATTTAAAAACGCGGGGAAATATAAAATTAGAGTATTAACACCACTATTTTGGAGGGAACCAAAAATGGAATTACATTTTTACATTAAAATTAATGAAGAAAATAAAACAAAATGTTTCTCGAAAAAATTCATAGATTATAAAAATCAAAATGAAATTGACCTTTTAAGTCAATTAAGAGAAGGCATAATGATTCATGTAATTAATGATAATCATGATTATTCGGATTATCATACAAAATTGGAGAAAGTTGACAAGTTTAATGAAGATGAGTTTGATGACCTTGATAATTATACTTATTTAAAACCTTCATTCAAAGAAGATTTTAAATTTGTTGAAGAGGAGAATAAAAATAAGAAAAAACGGAAAAGAAACGAGTGAAGAAAATTAAAAAAAGGAAAAAAATTTTTTTTGAATTATTTAAAAATTTCACTGTAAAAATTTTAGTTTTTTTTAAATCTGAAAAAATTTGAGCCCAGAATCCGGGTAAATTCGGAAAGAATCTATAAGCATTTTTTATTTGGAGTAAAACCAACAAAATCAATCAAGATAAATATAATATGACTCGATCCGGTAAGGTAAGAGAAATGCGAAAGCAAGTTTTCGGAGCCTAAAAATTCTTATTTATGTATAATATATTTTTTTATATATTATAAATAGGGCGTGTCAAAATATGCACGGAAAATCCCAAAATATGCGCATATATGTATATGCACCGAAAAAGGAGTAAATATGCACTAAAATAAACAAAATTTCTCAAAATATGCACAAGACATGCAGCAAAAATCAGTAAAAATGTGCTACAAAATTAATATTTTATGTATGTAAAAACGATAATTTAGTCTTTAAAATATCAATTTAGAGCAATTCTAAAAAATTTTACTGACTTTAAAGATATAAAAAAAATTTTTTAGATAAATTTTCCAAAAATATTTTTCGAAAAAATTTTTCTAAAAAAATTTTTTTTTAATTTTTGAAAAAAATTTTTATTTTGCTAAAAATAATTTTTTAACTAAAGTTTCTCAAAAAATGACAAAATATGTCCAAATTTTGGAAAAATATGCAAAATTTACCAAAATATGCATAGATATGCAAATATGCACAAAAATGCCGAAACATGCAAAAATATGCATTAAGAACCGGGGACTAAAGTGCTCGGACCTATGTAAAAACACTATTTTTGAGCGTTTCAGCTAGATGTCGGCAAAAAAACACCTGTTCGGTATTTGTCTCTCTTATGCTTATATGGTAAGTTACACACTCTCTCGTTCTGCGTCTATGCAAATACCGATAAATACCGATAGGAATGCACAGCGTTATAAATAACACCAGAGAAAGCAGTGCGGTACACAATTGACATTATCCACTTATTTAGTTCGGAGAACTTTTATATCGAATTCGAATACATTACTAGAATAAATATGGCACTAATAATTTTGACGCGTATAAACGAAAACAAAATTTAGATTTTTATTATTTGCACACAATTGACATTATCCACTTATTTAGTTCGTAGAACTTTTATATCGAATTCGAATACATTACTAGAATAAATATGGCACTAATAATTTTGACGCGTATAAACGAAAACAAAATTTAGATTTTTATTATTTGCACACAATTGACATTATCCACTTATTTAGTTCGTAAAACTTTTATATCGAATTCGAATACATTACTAGAATAAATATGGCACTAATAATTTTGACGCGTATAAACGAAAACAAAATTTAGATTTTTATTATTTGCACACAATTGACATTATCCACTTATTTAGTTCGTAAAACTTTTATATCGAATTCGAATACATTACTAGAATAAATATGGCACTAATAATTTTGACGCGTATAAACGAAAACAAAATTTAGATTTTTATTATTTGCACACAATTTTTTTTTAGTTCGTAGAACTTTTATATCGAATTCGAATACATTACTAGAATAAATATGGCACTAATAATTTTGACGCGTATAAACGAAAACAAAATTTAGATTTTTATTATTTGCACACAATTGACATTATCCACTTATTTAGTTCGTAGAACTTTTATATCGAATTCGAATACATTACTAGAATAAATATGGCACTAATAATTTTGACGCGTATAAACGAAAACAAAATTTAGATTTTTATTATTTGCACACAATTGACATTATCCACTTATTTAGTTCGTAGAACTTTTATATCGAATTCGAATACATTACTAGAATAAATATGGCACTAATAATTTTGACGCGTATAAACAAAAACAAAATTTAGATTTTTATTATTTGCACACAATTGACATTATCCACTTATTTAGTTCGTAGAACTTTTATATCGAATTCGAATACATTAATAGAATAAATATGGCACTAATAATTTTGACGCGTATAAACGAAAACAAAATTTAGATTTTTATTATTTGCACACAATTGACATTATCCACTTATTTAGTTCGTAGAACTTTTATATCGAATTCGAATACATTACTAGAATAAATATGGCACTAATAATTTTGACGCGTATAAACGAAAACAAAATTTAGATTTTTATTATTTGCACACAATTGACATTATCCACTTATTTAGTTCGTAGAACTTTTATATCGAATTCGAATACATTACTAGAATAAATATGGCACTAATAATTTTGACGCGTATAAACGAAAACAAAATTTAGATTTTTATTATTTGCACACAATTGACATTATCCACTTATTTAGTTCGTAGAACTTTTATATCGAATTCGAATACATTACTAGAATAAATATGGCACTAATAATTTTGACGCGCATAAACGAAAACAAAATTTAGATTTTTATTATTTGCACACAATTGACATTATCCACTTATTTAGTTCGTAGAACTTTTATATCAAATTCGAATACATTACTAGAATAAATATGGCACTAATAATTTTGTCGCGTCTAAACGAAAACAAAATTTAGATTTTTATTATTTGCACACAATTGACATTATCCACTTATTTAGTTCGTAGAACTTTTATATCAAATTCGAATACATTACTAGAATAAATATGGCACTAATAATTTTGACGCGTCTAAACGAAAACAAAATTTAGATTTTTATTATTTGCACACAATTGACATTATCCACTTATTTAGTTCGTAGAACTTTTATATCAAATTCGAATACATTACTAGAATAAATATGGCACTAATAATTTTGACGCGTCTAAACGAAAACAAAATTTAGATTTTTATTATTTGCACACAATTGACATTATCCACTTATTTAGTTCGTAGAACTTTTATATCGAATTCGAATACATTACTAGAATAAATATGGCACTAATAATTTTGACGCGTCTAAACAAAAACAAAATTTAGATTTTTATTATTTGCACACAATTGACATTATCCACTTATTTAGTTCGTAGAACTTTTATATCGAATTCGAATACATTACTAGAATAAATATGGCACTAATAATTTTGACGCGTATAAACGAAAACAAAATTTAGATTTTTATTATTTGCACACAATTGACATTATCCACTTATTTAGTTCGTAGAACTTTTATATCGAATTCGAATACATTACTAGAATAAATATGGCACTAATAATTTTGACGCGTATAAACGAAAACAAAATTTAGATTTTTATTATTTGCACACAATTGACATTATCCACTTATTTAGTTCGTAGAACTTTTATATCGAATTCGAATACATAACTAGAATAAATATGGCACTAATAATTTTGACGCGTATAAACAAAAACAAAATTTAGATTTTTATTATTTGCACACAATTGACATTATCCACTTATTTAGTTCGTAGAACTTTTATATCGAATTCGAATACATTACTAGAATAAATATGGCACTAATAATTTTGACGCGTATAAACGAAAACAAAATTTAGATTTTTATTATTTGCACACAATTGACATTATCCACTTATTTAGTTCGTAGAACTTTTATATCGAATTCTAATACATTACTAGAATAAATATGGCACTAATAATTTTGACGCGCATAAACGAAAACAAAATTTAGATTTTTATTATTTGCACACAATTGACATTATCCACTTATTTAGTTCGTAGAACTTTTATATCGAATTCGAATACATTACTAGAATAAATATGGCACTAATAATTTTGACGCGCATAAACGAAAACAAAATTTAGATTTTTATTATTTGCACACAATTGACATTATCCACTTATTTAGTTCGTAGAACTTTTATATCGAATACGAATACATTACTAGAATAAATATGGCACTAATAATTTTGACGCGTATAAACGAAAACAAAATTTAGATTTTTATTATTTGCACACAATTGACATTATCCACTTATTTAGTTCGTAGAACTTTTATATCGAATTCGAATACATTACTAGAATAAATATGGCACTAATAATTTTGACGCGCATAAACGAAAACAAAATTTAGATTTTTATTATTTGCACACAATTGACATTATCCACTTATTTAGTTCGTAGAACTTTTATATCGAATTCGAATACATTACTAGAATAAATATGGCACTAATAATTTTGACGCGCATAAACGAAAACAAAATTTAGATTTTTATTATTTGCACACAATTGACATTATCCACTTATTTAGTTCGTAGAACTTTTATATCGAATACGAATACATTACTAGAATAAATATGGCACTAATAATTTTGACGCGTATAAACGAAAACAAAATTTAGATTTTTATTATTTGCACACAATTGACATTATCCACTTATTTAGTTCGTAGAACTTTTATATCGAATACGAATACATTACTAGAATAAATATGGCACTAATAATTTTGACGCGTATAAACGAAAACAAAATTTAGATTTTTATTATTTGCACACAATTGACATTATCCACTTATTTAGTTCGTAGAACTTTTATATCGAATTCGAATACATTACTAGAATAAATATGGCACTAATAATTTTGACGCGTATAAACGAAAACAAAATTTAGATTTTTATTATTTGCACACAATTGACATTATCCACTTATTTAGTTCGTAGAACTTTTATATCGAATACGAATACATTACTAGAATAAATATGGCACTAATAATTTTGACGCGTATAAACGAAAACAAAATTTAGATTTTTATTATTTGCACACAATTGACATTATCCACTTATTTAGTTCGTAGAACTTTTATATCGAATTCGAATACATTACTAGAATAAATATGGCACTAATAATTTTGACGCGTATAAACGAAAACAAAATTTAGATTTTTATTATTTGCACACAATTGACATTATCCACTTATTTAGTTCGTAGAACTTTTATATCGAATTCGAATACATTACTAGAATAAATATGGCACTAATAATTTTGACGCGTATAAACGAAAACAAAATTTAGATTTTTATTATTTGCACACAATTGACATTATCCACTTATTTAGTTCGTAGAACTTTTATATCGAATACGAATACATTACTAGAATAAATATGGCACTAATAATTTTGACGCGTATAAACGAAAACAAAATTTAGATTTTTATTATTTGCACACAATTGACATTATCCACTTATTTAGTTCGTAGAACTTTTATATCGAATTCGAATACATTACTAGAATAAATATGGCACTAATAATTTTGACGCGCATAAACGAAAACAAAATTTAGATTTTTATTATTTGCACACAATTGACATTATCCACTTATTTAGTTCGTAGAACTTTTATATCGAATTCGAATACATTACTAGAATAAATATGGCACTAATAATTTTGACGCGTATAAACGAAAACAAAATTTAGATTTTTATTATTTGCACACAATTGACATTATCCACTTATTTAGTTCGTAGAACTTTTATATCGAATTCGAATACATTACTAGAATAAATATGGCACTAATAATTTTGACGCGTATAAACGAAAACAAAATTTAGATTTTTATTATTTGCACACAATTGACATTATCCACTTATTTAGTTCGTAGAACTTTTATATCGAATTCGAATACATAACTAGAATAAATATGGCACTAATAATTTTGACGCGTATAAACAAAAACAAAATTTAGATTTTTATTATTTGCACACAATTGACATTATCCACTTATTTAGTTCGTAGAACTTTTATATCGAATTCGAATACATTACTAGAATAAATATGGCACTAATAATTTTGACGCGTATAAACGAAAACAAAATTTAGATTTTTATTATTTGCACACAATTGACATTATCCACTTATTTAGTTCGTAGAACTTTTATATCGAATTCGAATACATTACTAGAATAAATATGGCACTAATAATTTTGACGCGTATAAACGAAAACAAAATTTAGATTTTTATTATTTGCACACAATTGACATTATCCACTTATTTAGTTCGTAGAACTTTTATATCGAATTCGAATACATAACTAGAATAAATATGGCACTAATAATTTTGACGCGTATAAACAAAAACAAAATTTAGATTTTTATTATTTGCACACAATTGACATTATCCACTTATTTAGTTCGTAGAACTTTTATATCGAATTCGAATACATTACTAGAATAAATATGGCACTAATAATTTTGACGCGTATAAACGAAAACAAAATTTAGATTTTTATTATTTGCACACAATTGACATTATCCACTTATTTAGTTCGTAGAACTTTTATATCGAATTCTAATACATTACTAGAATAAATATGGCACTAATAATTTTGACGCGCATAAACGAAAACAAAATTTAGATTTTTATTATTTGCACACAATTGACATTATCCACTTATTTAGTTCGTAGAACTTTTATATCGAATTCGAATACATTACTAGAATAAATATGGCACTAATAATTTTGACGCGCATAAACGAAAACAAAATTTAGATTTTTATTATTTGCACACAATTGACATTATCCACTTATTTAGTTCGTAGAACTTTTATATCGAATACGAATACATTACTAGAATAAATATGGCACTAATAATTTTGACGCGTATAAACGAAAACAAAATTTAGATTTTTATTATTTGCACACAATTGACATTATCCACTTATTTAGTTCGTAGAACTTTTATATCGAATTCGAATACATTACTAGAATAAATATGGCACTAATAATTTTGACGCGCATAAACGAAAACAAAATTTAGATTTTTATTATTTGCACACAATTGACATTATCCACTTATTTAGTTCGTAGAACTTTTATATCGAATTCGAATACATTACTAGAATAAATATGGCACTAATAATTTTGACGCGCATAAACGAAAACAAAATTTAGATTTTTATTATTTGCACACAATTGACATTATCCACTTATTTAGTTCGTAGAACTTTTATATCGAATACGAATACATTACTAGAATAAATATGGCACTAATAATTTTGACGCGTATAAACGAAAACAAAATTTAGATTTTTATTATTTGCACACAATTGACATTATCCACTTATTTAGTTCGTAGAACTTTTATATCGAATACGAATACATTACTAGAATAAATATGGCACTAATAATTTTGACGCGTATAAACGAAAACAAAATTTAGATTTTTATTATTTGCACACAATTGACATTATCCACTTATTTAGTTCGTAGAACTTTTATATCGAATTCGAATACATTACTAGAATAAATATGGCACTAATAATTTTGACGCGTATAAACGAAAACAAAATTTAGATTTTTATTATTTGCACACAATTGACATTATCCACTTATTTAGTTCGTAGAACTTTTATATCGAATACGAATACATTACTAGAATAAATATGGCACTAATAATTTTGACGCGTATAAACGAAAACAAAATTTAGATTTTTATTATTTGCACACAATTGACATTATCCACTTATTTAGTTCGTAGAACTTTTATATCGAATTCGAATACATTACTAGAATAAATATGGCACTAATAATTTTGACGCGTATAAACGAAAACAAAATTTAGATTTTTATTATTTGCACACAATTGACATTATCCACTTATTTAGTTCGTAGAACTTTTATATCGAATTCGAATACATTACTAGAATAAATATGGCACTAATAATTTTGACGCGTATAAACGAAAACAAAATTTAGATTTTTATTATTTGCACACAATTGACATTATCCACTTATTTAGTTCGTAGAACTTTTATATCGAATTCGAATACATTACTAGAATAAATATGGCACTAATAATTTTGACGCGTATAAACGAAAACAAAATTTAGATTTTTATTATTTGCACACAATTGACATTATCCACTTATTTAGTTCGTAGAACTTTTATATCGAATTCGAATACATTACTAGAATAAATATGGCACTAATAATTTTGACGCGTATAAACGAAAACAAAATTTAGATTTTTATTATTTGCACACAATTGACATTATCCACTTATTTAGTTCGTAGAACTTTTATATCGAATTCGAATACATTACTAGAATAAATATGGCACTAATAATTTTGACGCGTATAAACGAAAACAAAATTTAGATTTTTATTATTTGCACACAATTGACATTATCCACTTATTTAGTTCGTAGAACTTTTATATCGAATTCGAATACATTACTAGAATAAATATGGCACTAATAATTTTGACGCGTATAAACGAAAACAAAATTTAGATTTTTATTATTTGCACACAATTGACATTATCCACTTATTTAGTTCGTAGAACTTTTATATCGAATTCGAATACATTACTAGAATAAATATGGCACTAATAATTTTGACGCGTATAAACGAAAACAAAATTTAGATTTTTATTATTTGCACACAATTGACATTATCCACTTATTTAGTTCGTAGAACTTTTATATCGAATTCGAATACATTACTAGAATAAATATGGCACTAATAATTTTGACGCGTATAAACGAAAACAAAATTTAGATTTTTATTATTTGCACACAATTGACATTATCCACTTATTTAGTTCGTAGAACTTTTATATCGAATTCGAATACATTACTAGAATAAATATGGCACTAATAATTTTGACGCGTATAAACGAAAACAAAATTTAGATTTTTATTATTTGCACACAATTGACATTATCCACTTATTTAGTTCGTAGAACTTTTATATCGAATTCGAATACATTACTAGAATAAATATGGCACTAATAATTTTGACGCGTATAAACGAAAACAAAATTTAGATTTTTATTATTTGCACACAATTGACATTATCCACTTATTTAGTTCGTAGAACTTTTATATCGAATTCGAATACATTACTAGAATAAATATGGCACTAATAATTTTGACGCGTATAAACGAAAACAAAATTTAGATTTTTATTATTTGCACACAATTGACATTATCCACTTATTTAGTTCGTAGAACTTTTATATCGAATTCGAATACATTACTAGAATAAATATGGCACTAATAATTTTGACGCGTATAAACGAAAACAAAATTTAGATTTTTATTATTTGCACACAATTGACATTATCCACTTATTTAGTTCGTAGAACTTTTATATCGAATTCGAATACATTACTAGAATAAATATGGCACTAATAATTTTGACGCGTATAAACGAAAACAAAATTTAGATTTTTATTATTTGCACACAATTGACATTATCCACTTATTTAGTTCGTAGAACTTTTATATCGAATTCGAATACATTACTAGAATAAATATGGCACTAATAATTTTGACGCGTATAAACGAAAACAAAATTTAGATTTTTATTATTTGCACACAATTGACATTATCCACTTATTTAGTTCGTAGAACTTTTATATCGAATTCGAATACATAACTAGAATAAATATGGCACTAATAATTTTGACGCGTATAAACAAAAACAAAATTTAGATTTTTATTATTTGCACACAATTGACATTATCCACTTATTTAGTTCGTAGAACTTTTATATCGAATTCGAATACATTACTAGAATAAA